>JAQGAF010002603.1:0-21552 GCA_034687865.1 Kryphioiulus occultus
GCTCAGCCTTTCTCCCCTCCTTCCCAGCCGCCTGCAGCAGCGCAGCGTTTCTCGGAAGGCCCGACGTCACGGCCTCGGAATAGGCGCTACGTCACCGGCAGCCAATGAGCGGCGCCGCCGATGACATCATGCTATTTTTAGCGCGAGCGCAGGCTGCGTATAAAGAAATGTGCTTGGAACATACGCGCATTCGCTGACTCAGTGCTCGAGCGATCGTGTCGTTATCGTTGGCTGCCGTTGGATTTAGCCGTTACCAGAACTTGGAACTTGACCATGCTCCAGCCAAACTTTTCTGCCACGAAGTACTAGTGCGGATTTCTCGTATACGTTCACGACCAAGAAACCAAAACCACCACAACGCCCTTTTCTGGGCGCTGCTATGATCGAGCACGACCGTAAGATGGACACGTCTATGGAAACGTCATTCTACCCCGACGACGGCTTCCAGCTCAAAGAGAAAATGCGCGGACTCAAGCGGCCCATGACCCTCGCCCTGGAGACAGGCGGCGGCGGCGGCGGGACCCTGGCCGTCGCCAAGCGGCCCAAGTTCAGCCTGCTTTCCTCGCCCGACCTCAACCTGCTCAAGCTGGCTTCACCCGAACTGGAGAATCTGATCATCCAGCACAACGGCCAGGTGACCACCACGCCCACACCCACGCAGTTCATCTTCCCCAAGAACGTGACCGAGGAGCAGGAGATCTACGCCAAGGGCTTCGTGGACGCCCTGGCCGAGCTGCACACCAGCAATCACGGCGAGGATGGAGCCACCGTCGCCTACACCACCTTCGCCCAACTACTGCCCGGCTCTGCTGGCGCCCCCTACGGCGAACATGACTTCCTGCCCGTGACCATCAAGGAGGAACCACAGACCGTGCCCAATGTGTCTTCGCCGCCCATGTCCCCCATCAACATGATGGACCAGGAACGCATCAAGCTGGAGCGCAAAAGGCAGCGCAACAGGGTGGCTGCCTCCAAGTGCAGGAGACGCAAGCTGGAGCGGATTGCCCGGCTCGAGGACAAGGTCAAGGCCCTGAAGAACGACAATGCCGAGCTGGGCACTGTGGTCACCAAGCTCAAGGACCACATCTGCGGACTCAAACAGCAGCTCATGGACCACGTGAGCAGCGGGTGCCACATCCTGGGCCCCGCTGGCCTGCTCAGCAGCTGAACTCTGACCCCCACCCAACCACCCGGTTTTTAACCTCACATGTGGCCACGTGCTTGCTCCCCAACCACCAGGTCCACTAGGCCCTAACGGTTTGCTCATTGCTGACTCGTCCTGAAAAACAAGATGGCGGCGGAGGACAGGAGGTTGGAGGTTTCACGAAAATGAAAACAAACACCAAGTGCCACAGTTTTTATTATTGTAAGATTTGCAGACAGACGATGTGTGAAAGGCAAAGGAAATGTTTCACCGAGAAAACTATGGTGGTCTGAAATAAGCTGCGCTGTTTTGCGAGTTTTGTGTAAATAACAAAAGTTGCTATCCGTCCCGTCACACGCTCGACCGCAGCGCCATCTGGGACTGGTGCCAAGGGCGAGGCGGTACAGGGTGCCCCCCCGGACAAGAGGTGCTGGAAGTCGAGGCAGCGAAGTCCAACAGTCCAGTTTTTAATGTTTTCGAGCAACTAAAATGACACGTAGGGAACGTGATGTGAATTCAGGCCCGAATCGAGTTTTTGGGAATTACATTAGGTGCTGATTGTCAATGGAAAAGCAGCAGTACGTGTCAGGTTAAGAGTGAGCTTTTCATGCTGCCCTCTGGTGGATGTTTAGTACCAATTGAATTTATAACTAAAGATTTGGCAGAGTCTCCACTTTCAGGAAAGTCATTAAATACCAGGGAAATGGAAACGTATCAGGGAATCGTGAAAATGTCAGGGAAATTGAGATGGTTTGCAACGGCCAATTGATTAATCATCATCTTTTGTAAGAATTTGGGATAAAATCCGTTATTTTTCCTATTTTATTAAACAAATATCATGTAGAATGTCAGGGTAAGCGACGTGGAGAAGTTTAGTGGGAATCCTGCTTGGCTACCCAAACTAATCTAATACGCCATCTTCGAATTTTTCCCCAAAATTTGTAGTTTAGAGAATTATTTTTTAGGTCTATATGTCATTTTCTACGTGATTTTTTAAATATTATTGTGAACTTAAAACTTAGAATTTTGCAAATAAATTGGGTAAATTATTATAGTGACAACTTTTGTAGGTGATTTAAAAAAATCATGATGAATTTTAGCTTAAGTTACATTTAACAAGACTTATTTTATAACATGAAGAATCCTATTCTTAGGCAATTTTTTAGTTGAACTGCACTCTTATTCAATAGTGAAAAAGTCCACCCTTAACCTGATATGTACTGGAGGTCCATGCAACTGTTATTTTGACACTGTTTCGATGAAAACTAGTTTCGGGATCTAATGTATTCTCGAGTTCCTCGCATGTGACGTGCAGGCTTGCAGTATTACTGTTTTTAGATAAATTATGACTGCCAAGCACCAGACTGACCAGTGTGAGGATTGGCTCACCTAGACAGAAAAAAGCCAGACAAGATAACAATGCCATAATTGGGCCCTATTAGTTGGTCCTCGTTGGTCTCGACTTTCTCGTTACAGATTTTCAGAAAGGTGTTGCGTGCAGATGGGGTGTCTACAGGGTGTCCTGGAAAGACCACTTCCCATAAGTCATTTTGAACAGCAAAAAAATAATTGAAATGAGACTGCTGCCGCCCCTTCAATGAGAGAATTGGGGCACTAAGTTCCTGTCATGCTTTCCATTACTAAATCGCTGACTAATAGCGTGTTTTCATAGGGTCTCAAACGCAGGGTGTAAGAGTTCACTGGATGTAAGCTAGTAGCTACCTTTTTTACACATAATTGTCTTCTGTTTCTTGTAGGAACAGATATTTGACAGATCTAAGTCACATTTACTGTGGTTGACCATAGGATTTCGTGCAAGTAGTCAACAGCCCATCAATCTTGACCTCTAGGGAAGCCCTGCATTTCGGTGACCCTTCCTTGAAATGAACCATTGAACATGCCTCAATTTTCATTTGTATTTTTGGAGAATTAATCTTCCCCCACTCCTGACTCGCAACCTGTAAATATGCCCTCTATCGCTCATTTTTTTATCAATATTTATGTGCATCGCAAAATGGATTTCTGCAGCACGATGACTTTGTATTTAACTAAGTTCTTGTGGCGAACGAAGAAATGTTCTTGCGGCAAGATTTATTAGCAAGAATCTATTGCGGGCCTTCCATGGTCAATAGTAGGCTACTGTCAGTTTCCACGAATACCGGCAGCAGTACTGATGGAGTAATGCTCCGTTTCTGAATAACTTACTGTCAGTGTCGAAATACTGACAGTAACATTGACCATGTGAGGTCCCCCATATGCATTTCGGCTCGCCGATGTTGATGTACATACTTTTGCTATCGTCTGCATTCTTTGCTATGCGAATATTTGACGCCATTTTAAGCGCTAGTGAAATAAGAGAAACAAAAATGGTCTCTACTTTGTGATGTGAGGAATGATGGCAAGGTTTGACCCCTGCAATGCTGGCACCACCAGAAAAACCTTATTTTTTTTAACAAAGAAATCGCAATAATAATAATCTAATAATGATTGCAGATTGCAGCGATGCAGTAATAGTGCCTGGACCGATGTGGGTTTTCTGAGGGGATTTTTCATTGCTAAATCGTTCCTTCAAGCATGCCAAAATTTAACGCCTGAATGCCAGATACGAAGCTTAAGCTTGTGCTGGGATTATTTTTAAATCTTAAAATCGAATTTCGAGGAATGTTGCACGTACACGTTAGTATTTCACATACTGTCGTGCTTCACCTTGCAATTTAGGGTGGCTTCCAATTTTTTCTTATTCGGCGAAACTTCTAGCAATCAATATTTTCAACCCAGGGCTGCAGGCTCGATAGATGGCGCCACTCGTCGCTTTTCTGGCTTATGTCCACAGATGGCGTTGTAGTAGCTGCTCAAAAGTAGATGGTGCGCATCTAGGGTCAATTCAGCGCGATCTGTGGGCGTTCCAGCTCTTCATACATTTTCATACACGAGTCCCTTTTTATCTGTACATAGAAAACTTTGACCTTTTCTATAATAGTGATTTGACCCCGTTTGTGACACGGTCGCTTTACGAGGCAATGTGTGCAATTTTTGTTAATATTACTACCGGTATGATAATATATTAAATCTTGCGTTTGATTTTTCTTTGTTGTCCGAATCAAATTACAGTTGTCATGAGTTTTTTCTACCTTGTTGTTTCAATCCCATTTGCCCTGTCCATATGCATTTGCCGATTTGTGAATATGTTATATCGACATTTTGAATGAAGAATATTTTTAATTAAAAGTTTTTTATTACACAGAATGTGCCGTGACTGGTTTTTAATTTTCGTGAATTTAAGGTGAACTCGACTTTGAAACACATAGGCACTACACGTACTTCATGACATGTGTCGTGCACTAACATCCCCATCCGTATCATGTTATCTTTTCATATACTGATATATCTTGGGTTGATTGGTTACACCCCCTACCACATGGTATGTACTTACTGATAGTAGGGTACAGAGTTGGATTGTTTTTTTTTATTCCATTACTGTTGAATTTCCTCAGGAAAGTGAGCTGTTCGGGTTGCTCATTTTTGATTAAATAATTGAAATAATGTAAATTAAATGCAGCTTTGATTTTTTTCTTTATTAATATTATTTTATACAATAGTGACTCCTTCCCGATTGTTAAATGTTGTCCACAGCTTGAATCAATTATCTTTTGTCAACTTTACGTTAGGTGTATTAGTCTCAGGGTTCCCCCAGACGTGGTCAACCTGGAAAAGTCAGGGAAGATGCAACTGCCTGGAAAAGTCAGGGAAGTTGAAATTGCCTGGAAGAGTCAGGGAATATTGATTTAATTTTAAAATCAGGGAAATTCACCAAATCAACAACAGATTGTCTTCGATCTCCTTTATATACAGTACAGTGTATAAAAATTTATAATACGAGCTCGTGTGTTTTTTATTAAAAGATACGCCTCAAATATAATGCTACATGTATTAACCTTCCTGAATTTATGGAGGAAATACAGATGAGGCTTTAATACTGTAAGTCAGCACATGGTGAACGATTGGGGTCAAGGCTTGAAGTGCGATCTGTAAGCTTATCCGCTCTCAACTGTGTTTATGTGGATCCTTTTGACTTTTTGATTGGCTACCAAATAATGAGCGTCCACATGTTTTATACGCTGTGACTGGCATGCTATTCAATTTTTCGCATCCCGTGTGCAATTTGCGTTAAAAGTTTCGACTTTTGACAGTATTACAATTTATCCATGCCCATGCAGCTACATGTATGTCTAGATGGGTCTGATGGTATAATGAGGCCCTGATATTATATATTTGCATGATTATTAAACGTGGTGCAACCAACCATGCACTGGACGTACTAAGAACGTAGTGCACTTGAAATGAGCAGTCACATTCCACCGAGGTAATTATCACGAATTGTGTAGGTGTGCAGACGTGCCATAGTAGTGTGGCATTTGCGATATAGCGAGTGACTCACAATGGTGACTGCCCATCCCGTTTCCTGCTTCCTATAATGTAATTTCGAAATTTTCAGAAGTTCTTTCAGATGTCTTTTACGAATTTTCGTCGACTCCTACCGTCTCCTCAAGGTCTCCACGTACTTTCAGTTTAATATCCATCCCCTACCTACTGTCCTTTCATTAATGACAGCTCAACGTTACCCAATAATGGGTGGGCCAGTCATATTTATTTTACACATGTATAACAAATGCACCTAGGGGTAGGAACATTCCTAGAGAGTAATAACTGGAGTGATGCAATTCGCTGGAAACAATGCCACCCTCGTTTTTTGGCGCATCCGGATTTTAACTGATGTCGAGAAGTAGAATTTTATTCGTAAAGGAAATTAAATGTCGGCGAACGGGGAATTTATATTCGGAAGGAAAACCAGCAGTTTATTGAGGTAGTGGTTGTGAAAACATTTAATTTGCAACCCAAAGTGACCATTATTCTGTGTGGCGCAACAAATAATCCCAACTCTAGTTAATTTCAACCAAAAATATTTTTGTCCAACGCGTACGTAGCACTTGCCAATGTTGGATAATACATATTTTTATCTGAAATTCACTTGTTGGGGATTTTTAATCGAACGTGATGCACAAATTTCTTATGACGTTAGTTGGTATCTTTTATCAGTTTGAATTCCAGCTTTTTTATTTATACTCTGAACTTTGATGCTGGGTGACTCGTACATGTACATATCTCAACTGATTCCAGAAATGACGTACACAAATCACATGATGGCAGCTAATCAAAGAGGAAGAATTATTTAAGTTATCAATTGTGACGTGTGTTGGCAGACATACATGTATCAAGTTTGTCTGAGCACTGTTTTCGCATTTTTATAGCATGTCGATTGCTTTTTTAAGACGTGAATAACTGTGTCCAAATTGGTTCTGTTAACTCTTATGGCAACTTGTCCAAAACGTCTCTTGAATTTAACAAATATTAGTAATAATAATATCCCTTGTTCATTATATTACTGTCTGTGTACTTTCGGAGGCTACTTGTTGTACTGACTTTTGGTACTGACCTGGTTTTTGGGCATGCATTTGGATATTTACAATGTGTTGGCAAACTGCTGCATCTTGACAAGGAGGAGGGTTAGGCTGTACGATAATCCGATAATAATACAATTTCGGGTCTTTTTATCTAAAATATTGCTCGGTTACATAAACGTAAATTAGCCGTCAATATTGTTATCACTTTTGAATACAAAGGCGTGAGAGAAAAGCTATTGCACTGGTGTTGTTTAACGCCGTGGACTTCTACCTCGTGATAACGTACAAGATTACACAAATCAAACATTGGTTTTATCCAATCGCTCAGATCATTAACCCAAGAAATTGTGACATCACATGAACGTTAATGTCGAAATAGAAACTGACAAAATTGATTTGTTACCACCATTGCTAACATGCAGTTTGTCACAACCACAAACAATGGCGGCAGATAACAGCTAGCACGTCATCAAATTGATTATAATTTTGGTCTGTAATTGCCTAAGTTTCAGGTTCGTGGAAAATGTTAGCGATTTCCTAGCCAAGCTAATCTATTCTGATAATCGCAAATGGCGACTAAAACTATCTACTGTATAGTTTTATTAGCGTTACTTGACAGTTTTTGTAGTTTGTTAATTTATAATTAGGTTGTCCTTAATTTTCTATTTTTGTTGATCCAATCCATCAAATTATGCAGCACTTTCGTAATTTACGGTACATCTGAAGTCTGTTGCAAAAACCGCTTGGTGCATATGTATAATTATCGCAAAGTCATATACCCTCATAGGAAAAAAATGATTTTAAAAGCCTGTCAAAGTTACAAAGGACAATTTTTTGAAAAAAGGCAGAACTACTAGCAGGGTTCACACAGAAACTAGGAATCTTGGGAAACCAAGCAAACTTAAAATTTTAACCTGGATAATCTAGGAAATCAGGGGATTTTGTTACAAAAGCTATGGGAACTCTGTATTTCGCGTATTTGGTCATCGTAACAGCTTTAAAAACTTAATTTTTGATCACCCTTTATCTCAATAGATTCGTTCAGACTTTGTCAACAGCAGACACTTCTCAAATTCTCAGCGCTATCTTTTCACATTAGGGCAATTAATTTTTCGAGATTTCCTAAAGAAAAATTTCGCAAATTAAGATTTTGCAAGGATTTTGTCGCGTTCAAACTGCCATATTATCTTTTGCCTTTCTTCAACCTCTTCGATTGTAGAACTTTTTCTTAAGATTGCAACATGGCCTCCGCACAGCTCGTTTGCGTGTATTCTGTAAGTTAATTTTTCATTTCACGTCGAATCCAAAACGAGTGTTTTATTTAAAAGTTGCGTTGCGTGAAGGCCACCTACAATAACAACAACAGTGAGATCTGCGTCCAAATTTCAAAGTTGAAAACACGAATCAGCAGGGTCCTCGTGGCCGTCTATAGTGCTTCCTGTTATTTTTTCTCGTCACTTCCTGTACGGAGTTGCCAAATAAAATTCACGAAATTCATTTAATACTCATTCATTCGCGGGCTGGCTCTTAAAACTGAATTTTTTCCAAAATTGCACGCGTCCTCGTAATGAAAAGAAAACTTATGTTCAACTTAAACCGCAATTAAAACGCTTGACTGGTACGTTTTCAAGTACACTGGTAGGCTCGCAAAAAGTTGTAATTGACCTAAATGTGGGATATATCCTGCATTTGATTCTCCAATCCTTTCAAGCGACTCTAAACTCTGCAAGGAGGCTAATTGGATCAGAAAGCTAACCGATTGGAGACGATCCTTTGGATGAACCCTGTATTTGTGGGTGTATTTGTGCTGCATGATTTGTAATGGTGTTACGAATAATTTGATACATGTAGCTAACTGCATGTAGAGGTTTGATGACATTAAAATAGTAAGCCATCCGTGCTCGATTCAAACTTCATATGTTACTGTTACTGCAAAATACATATGAAGGATATCAAAGTACAGGATGATCAAAAAGTCCTGCCCTCATTACAATAGTTTGTTTAAAACAGTGTTTGAGTTACAAGGACCAAATTTTGGAAAAATGTGGAAGAACTATAGCTTATTTCATGTATTTGGTTCACTAGGATCACCAGCAGGCGGCGCTGCAATCGCTAGAATCGGTTCTAGCGGTTACAGAGCCGCCTGCTGGTATTCCCTGTGAACAAAATATTTGAAAGAAATTTTAGTTCTTCAGCCTTTTTTCAAAATTTGTTCATTATAACTAACTGTTTTTTAAAGTTAATTTTTGTAATGCGGGCAGTACTGTATGAGCACCCTGCATGGATTATTCTTCTGTATTTTTAGAAAAAATTCACAAACAGGTTTGAGTGTAAGGTTTGGATTAAACTACAGGTGGTATTGATAAATGCAGTGTACTTATCAGATTTCTATATACTGCTGTCTCTACCGGATTTCCGTTTGTTTCTGCATACAAAATAAAAGCATAATTGCCGATTGCTTTATAGCCGGTTAACGCCAGTGTGAAATAAAAGGATAACAATACGACCAATTACAACAATTTCAGAACTTATCCAAAGCGATTATAAAATTCCCCTTTGTTGTTGTTGTAGTCGGAGAAATAGTTCTCCTGAATTGTCATAACTGTTAAACGTTGGTGAGATATATTATAGTACTGAGTATAGGCCTAGTAATTGTTTACCCTTCGAATGTAATGGCGCTCAAATATTCAAATGTACCGCATGTGACCCACATAAACAATCGTTTGGGGAAACGCTAACGTTGTTGTGGCAGGTTGCTATTTTTCAGTTACGAGATGACGATGTATTTATTTGCCCTCTGCAAAGTCAACGAGCAACCGAAATTACGAGCCCGTGCTATTTATGGCTGACTTATGCATTGTTAATTTGCTAGACTTATAAAATACGCTTGGGAACAGGAAAAATCCTGCTGCGCAGGAATACCAAAAATTTCCTAATATTTACCACATGTGGTGAACACAGGGAGAAAGGTGAAACTGCTAGGTAGAAATAATAAAGTATGTACAGAGAAGTTCGGGATTCGCTTTTGAAAATCCTGGGTTCCCACAGAACCTGGGAATCCTGGGAAAGTCAGGGGATTTGTAACTGACTGGAAAACCTGGGAAAGTCCATGGAATTTTGATTTCTTTTTAAAAAAGTCAGGGATATTCCTAACTTTAATTATCATTTCAATCCAGAATGTATTTCATAAATCGACTGTGGCGTGTAAAATGGTTTTTATAGGTGAAGTTGCCCGTTGCTCAATGTAAAGAATACCCCAATATGGTAGATTAATTTGGCTTCATTAATTTTGACAATAACGAAATTTGCCAAATTAGAGTCCGAGCATCTCAATACAATGATGTTGTGTGCATCCTTAATTATACAAATTTACTAATTTTCAAACTAGGTAATGTCATATTGATTAAAAGCATTATTTATACCAAAGGGCAGGTTCTTTTTACACTGTACTTTAATTAAACAAGGCCTAGAAATGTACATTGCGTTGTCAGACTACCTGTACTAAGTTAAATGCTGACAAGCCTTTAGCTTTAGCTTGGTACAAGTGCAGTTTGACATCACTTTTGTTCTTTTAATATTACATTGTAACATAAAAGATGAATAAAGATTGAAATACTGCATTCCAAAAATGTGTTTGAAACTGTTTGAAAAAATCCTTAAGTTGCCTTCAAAAGTCCTAAAATTGTCCTTAATTTTTCTCCAAAAATGTCCTAAAAAGTCCTAAATTTCAAAATTTGGAAATTGTTCGTCACCCTGTGTCTTGGTTGATGGGAAAACTCAAGGTCAGGGGAAAAAAACATTTGGAAACATTGGGAAAATAATTCGAAAGTCAGATGATTTTATGTTACTAAAGTTGTGGGAACCCTGAAACCATGAAAGATAAATATATTTTCAAAATCGTATGCAATAATGTAGAAAACAAAGGTGAATCAACGAGAATGATGGTGTGAATATGTGCAGGCACCCTGTATAATTAAACCAGATTTTCAAATGGGTCCAGACAATGCCACATTATTTCGAACAACAGAAACCCATAAAAACAAACGAATACGGTAATAAAACCGAGAGCATAACCATGTAACCGCAATAGTCCTGCAGCTTCTGCGTTTGATTAGGGCCAAGGAACGGAAAAACTTTGGCAAATTTTTCTGGGAATTGAAACAATGATCTGGAAGGAGGGCGAGACCACGTTAGGGTCAAAACACCGCGGTCATCCTGGTTGGTGTCCCGAACGGGAATTCGGCTAACTGTGTAGGCTTATTTATACTCTCTAAAAATAAAAGGTGTAGCTATAGCTGCAGCATCATATTTTTCCACATTTAAAAATAAGGGAGTGCGTTGTATACGAATCTATGATGTCCATTATAGGAGTAATAAATACACCCTTAAAGGAGTAGATTTATACATTTTCTTGCTTATAAAGGGGGGATACATTTAAATTTGCTCCCTTTAAAATATGAAAACACATGATGCAGTTACACCTATCATTGTTGAAAGAGTAGGTGTCGGTAATGCAAGAATGAACACGTGCCACCTATAGTGACTTTACGAAGGACCTCCAAAGCTGTTGGAAGCTTAATGCATGCATGCCCTTTGCAATGCTTTGAAATCCTGAAGTTTGGAGAAGTTCGAATATTATGTCATCACTTTTGGCGATTTTCAGCCGAAATTTGAAGAATTTTTGAGGATACTGTTGAACGAAATTATTATAAAAAATTGACGATTTGAACGAAATTATTCTAAAAACTTGAAGAAATGGAACGAAATTGTTATAAGAAGTTGGCGAATTGAACGAAATTATTGTAAACATTTGACGAGTTGAGCGAAATTATTATAAAAATCTAATGAATTGAACGAAATTATTATAAATAATTTGACCAGTTAAAAGAAATTATCAAAATTGGACGAACCGAACGAAATTACTATCAAAATGTGACGAATTGAACGAAATTACTATAAAAATCTGACGAATTGAACGAAATTATTATAAACAATTTGACGAGTTGAAAGAAATTATCAAAATTTGACGAGTTCATCCAAATAATTATTAAAATCTGACCAGTAATGAAGTACATGTAGTTTCTCCCATAAGGGGCCATCCATAAAGGAAGTCCTTGGATTTTCATAATTGTCACACCTCGTCACCTTGTTCGGTTTTTAATTCCACCTCATACCCCTACACTGACATAATACTTGAACGTCCCCCATTGCCAGTCTATAGCAGGACAACAACAAAGATGGCGCATCATAAATTCGCCGGATGTCACCTTTTCGGACGACCCTCGCTCAATTTGCGTGCGAAGTGCACTCCATATTTCAGGTTCCACTTCACTGGGAATATAATATTTAAGCCCGGCCAGATTAGACTCCCTCAAGGGTAAAATTGGACAATGTATCTAGTATTGACGTTTGTGGCAGAAATTGTATCGTGTAAAAAAACTGCATAGATGGCGGGCCGGGATCGATCCCCCGGTCCCCCTCGCATCCTTCAGTGACAATGAGCCCCTAGATACCAACGTTGAAAACTGTGACCATGGGCTCCAATATTCGCCAATATGCATAATAAAGTACATGTAGTTCGCCCACGCCCGGAGGACAAAGGGAGGGGTGCAAGAGGGGAACGAGGGTTCCAATATTTGCTCCTCTCTATGGGGAACCAGGGGGTGCATCTGTAATGGCTACGACAGGATCACCGAGGCACAACCATTGGATAAAAACTATGAAAAAATTTGATAGATTGAGATTAGTGGCGACGTGTCAGCACGGGCCTGGACCCACGAACGTCAACGGTGACACTTTTAATTTCGTACATTTGTACTTTCGGATTAAACACTGTCCCCTCAAGTGAGCCAATAAGACGAATCGAATCGTACGAGATGCGGGGCGCCACCCTTGTTTTTTGGATTTTGTTGCCACAGATGGCGCTGAAGAGCGTCTATGCCCCATCTATTGACAAACGCATTTACGAGCGTCAAAACCAAGATCTAAACTCAACATGTCTTCCTTAACGATTTTAAATGAACTGGGAAGAATATAAGGTTTTCATATTTGGTCCAGAGTCGAGTACATGCATGTATACATGTAGTTAAGAAATGAATTTCCTCAATGATCCACAAAAACATTTGGATATATGGGTTGATCGTAACTTATAATATTATTATAATTTGCAAAAAACACTGATGTAAATAGTTCCAATGAACTCGTTGTATGAAAAGACGAACAAGCTATCGTTTTTGCTTGGTTGGCCTGGATATGAAAAAAGAATTAATTGAAGCTCCGCAAATTTTTAAAAATGAAACGAAATCAATAAAATACTAACGCTTCTATTGTTCTCGTAGAGCAGAACCTGTCTAAACAAATAGCTAAAGTAATATCCTCTAAACTAATGCCAGGTGCGGCCCCGCACCTGGCATTAGTTTAGAGGATGTTCAATGTGATGTTCAACGTGATGTTCAATAATTTTTTTATCTGTTTTTATTGGTTACACAACTTTTGCAAACTTATATACTGCAGAAAATTCGCAAAGTATCATGCAACGCAAAGAAAAAAGTATCAAAGTTATTGCCTACAGTATATATACTCAGGGTGGCAAACAAGTTCTATAAAAGTACTAAAAATTAATGTCCTAAAAGTCCTAAAACGCCCTGTTCACTGTTGTCAGACTACCTGTACTAACTGACAGGTGTACAAGTACCTTGACACCACTTTTTTCTTTTAATATTAAAAATTGAAATACTACATTCTGAAAATTTTACTGTTTGAAAAAAATCCTAAAATAATCTTTATGTAGTTTCTCTTTAAAAGTTCTAAAATTGACCTTAATTTTTCTACAAAAACCATAAGATTTCAAAACTAGAAATTTGTGTGCCACCCTAAGTTTCCTGGACGCCAAATTTTGGGGGGACGCCATATGCAAGCCATATCTAAACTATTATTCATCATATCCCCCTGGTGTCCCAATGATATTAGTTTAGACAGGATCTACCTCAATATATGAACATCATCTTGGTAACCTCCATAAATATAACATTTACAACAGCCAACCCCACAGGGAAACAAGTGTCAAGTTATCTGTGACATTGTGGAAAGTTCTGGATGAAATTTTACAACGTGCACATGACGCAATCGTTACGATTGTTACACGCTCCTGGTGCAAAATTTATACACCCAATCACGATGATGATTCAAAGTGAGTTTTGTGATTGCCGTTATCGGGCAGTGGAGATCATTTGACGTGGTGCCAACGAAAATATTTAGCACGTTTAAATTTCGAACCTATCAACCCAGAGAATTTTATGGAACAAATAATGCCGAAATTGAAACGGAACTCTGTCGCTTTGTATTTTACGAACCCGGATTTTCACGAAAACTAAGTGTCACCCTCGCGTGTGGGCCCATGGGAGGCGTATAAATATCATGTACCCACCCAGAAAATGTGGCCACATGCATTCGCACGCGTCTATGCTTATTTATATTTGCGTTGTTTTTATCAACAAAGGAGGATATATGGCCGTCCCCCCACATGTTGTTCTATCGACCCCGCCAATTGGCTCTTGTTTGCGTTGGGATATGTATACTGTACATGTGCGGCTGCACGGTTTATTTTCCCATCCATACACACGTCACATATCAAAACTTTCACGATACACCAACTTCAACCTTTCGATAAACAACTTTCGGGACACGCGAGGTTTGCCACGTTTGTCTTCTATTCTCTACAACAAAACCATGTAGTCAACAGATACTTGTACGCCATGCATGCAGCACACCAGAAAGTGCAGCTACATGTCGAGTAATCACAGAAAGTACAGTATAGTGTAAACTCTGACGTTGTTTCACATTGACAATTCTTGAAATTCATTTTTTTGGCCATACAAGCTACTTGCGTAGCGGGAATTATTTTATCTACATTTCGTATAACGTTCTAACACCCTCACAAGCCTGAGTCAATTACCGAAAATTGGGTGAAACAGTTTATTTGAACAGTCTAACAAGTACATGTACATGCATGTTTTTGGTATTAAATAAATACATGTACTTGTCTTGTGATACATGTCGTCACTTTTTTTCGCGATTTTCGGACACCCATCATTTCCGGAGCCTTATACTAAACTGATTACTTAATCATCAAGCAAATTTTATGGGTGGTATCTGATAAATGTACTAATGAAGTGATCTGTTAATATGAAAAACTCCCTAGGCAATTGCTTTTGGTGCAAATACGGTTCACATCATTTAACCAACATGCCCCCTCACCTAAAGATTATGAAATAATACTTGAACGTCCCCTTTCTGATAAATGTTATAATGAATTAAAAGATTTGGGAGCACTGTAATTGTATTTTTTTATTTAGTTTTATTTGTGGTATGCACAATTCACGAATTTTACTGTATAAGAAACAGAGGATAGCGTATAACAAAATCCACCGACTCCGAGTTATATTTACTTTAGGCGTTCTTTTATTTTCAATGCCGTACAATACGTAGTGTTTGATAATAACAATAAAGGCAATACAATAGACTCGATAAGCCCATGTGAGATAAGTGGGGTAAATGAGAGAATTGGGGGACCCACTGAGCCCGATGTTTTAACCTAATATCGCTTTGGTTTCTCCATACATGGTAGCGAAACTCGTTCCAACAATCCTTCTGGGCCTAAACTAGGACTTACATGTAAATGCATGTGGCCTGCCAAACCAGAATCAAGACTCAGTTTTTGCTTATTTATAAGGGGGCCACGGCAATACGAGTCAACCTTGACTTTTGGGAATGAAATTAACGCCGCTTATCGCTCCCGTAATCATAATAAATAGTCAAACTCTAGTTCATGGCAAGGTTTGGGAAACTTGCAACCCTTAATTCTTCAGCATGCACCGTCTGTAAACAGCCCGATCAATACTCATGCACGAGCATGAAATAAAACTATAATATGGAAGATTGGTTCCTTCAATCTGGCTTCATTGTCAATGACAATATCGAAATTTTCCAAATTAAAAATAAATTCTGAGCATCTGAGGACTCCTAATGAAAAAAAGTGCATTAATACTTTGATGTTGCGTGAATTCCTTTATTATACAAATTCAGTAATTATCGTCCTAGTCAAAGGCAGGTTCTGTTTACTTGATAATGATCGAGGTAACACTCTAAAGGTCAGAGGAAAATAAACTTTTTAATCTGGGAAAGTCAGGGTATTTCTGTTACTAAAGCTGTGCATAGGAATTCTTGTAATTAGAAAATTTGAACAGGTACAGTATGTATAGCCTGCGGTGAATCTGTCACAATCGAATCTTGAATGGTTTCTTTTGGGGCCTGGAACTTTATTCAAGTTGTGTAAAAAATTCTGTATTTTAGGAAATTCAGCATCTCTGAATTAGCGAAGATGCCAAACATGGGCAATGTCAAATTGTCAATTTAGTTAAAATAACACCCAATAAGTTGATATCATTTTTCTGGTAATCAATTCTGATATCTCCTTCTGGTACTCTATTGACCTTTAATGCAATATTTGCTTAGCATGTTATGCCGCAGGTACACACTGTATACAATTTCGTCCGTAACTTGTTCATCTGCCTCCTAGGTCGATACTTTGTGAATGTTGATAACCAAATTTAAAAATAAATTTGCAAACCTCCACATCAATAAATAGGGTCCCATGGGTTATTCATGCATGGCTATCGCTATAAAAGCGTGCATGGGGGCCCAGAGTCATGCAAGTTAGGCCTACATGTAAATCTTTACGTCCCTTTAATCTGTATTACTGTGTAGGAACACATTCTCCTCTATTTTCAATTAAAAACTATTCTTGGATTTCTTGCTCATTTTTTTCGAGCGTCATTGAATCAATAACTGATCAAGCGTCTATTTTCGAAACTGCTATATAGAATTAAAACGGTCCATCGACCTCAATTGAGTTATACATGTACATATTTACCTCGCAAAATCCAGTCCACATAAAAATGCCGACATAAAAACGCCAATACCGTCACGTTCACACGTTTTGCTGGCTCATTATACGATTGACGTTTTCAATTTCTGGTGAAAGCACATTTGACACACTAATTCCTCCACGAACTCGCGTTTTTTTTTTTAATATTTTGAAGGTAATGGATGGCGTGATGAAACGAATATTTTGCTGAACCGTGAAGAGTTTTCCAACTCAATGATATCCTCAGATAATACAATGATAAACCAAGACGTTTTGCCTGCTCGGCCCATTTCAATGGCCATCAGGATGGCGAGGAAGCGCCTATTTACTCTTGTGTTTTGTGACTCAGATAACTTTTTAAGGTTCTGTGACGCAAGGGACGGACGACTTGATTCACGGATCAAAAATATTTCTGGCAACAGAAGTCACACAGAACGATTGATTCATCGGCCTTGTTTTGCATTACGTGAATCATACCCACCTTCGTGCTAAATTTAAAAGCTCACTTGCATGGGGCTTGGTAACACGCTGTACTGTGGTTTACCTAATCACTGGTGGTGTCTTGTGTTGATCTAATTGACAGTATCAGATGATGTTGAATCGCTGTCAAAATATAAAAAGAAAATTTAGGGAAATTTTGTTTCAATATGCATTATGAATAAAGCCAATTTCGGCTTAATGAAGCTTGTTTGTCGTAGGCAGGTCCAGCGCAATTTTGCATGTACAGTACAAAGTACATGTACATAATGATTGGTTGTCTTGTGTGGGTCTATATATTGACATCAGATGCTGCTGAATCGCTGTAAAAATATAAAAGAATAAAATAAAATTAGATGAAATTGTACTTTAATATTCGACCGGAAATGAACCAGTGATATGAATAAATCAAATTTAGGCTAAATAAAACTAGTGTATCGTAGGCAGTTCCTGTATTGATTTCTCACATGCTTGAAATGTGCTTCGAATACTCCAGTAAACCACGGTGGGATGGGCCTTAGCACCGTAAACCTATTTCAGGCAGCGAATGTTTATTTTTGGAAAATTTCCATGAAAAAGAAGGAAAAAGTGTTAATGCGGTGAAACGTCCATGGTTTACGCGTAGCTAATAAAATTGCGTTGCTTCTATCGTTTCATAAATAAAAACATGAAAATGTACTGTTCGAATACAGGGTGCATTTAGCCTAGCTACATTGTATCTTGGCATACGACTCCATTGATTAGCCTAGCACAACAGTTATCCTGTTTAAACTATTTGAGAAATACACCAGGGTTCCCATAGAACATGGGAATCCTGGAAAAGTCAGGGAATTTCTAACTGACTGGGGAAACCTGGAAGTTAGGGGATTTCTTAACTTAATAATAATTTCTGTACAGGAGATATTTCATACTGTATATCGATTATAGCGTTTACCATGATTTTTAGACGAAGTTAACTCTATGCACATTGAAAGAAATCTAATATTGTAGATTGGGTCCTTCTATTTGGCGTCTTTACGACAATTTCGAAATTTGCCAAATTAAGATATATTCCTAGCACCTGAGTAGCCTACTCCTAATTAAAAATCGAAATTAAGTGCATAATTATTGTCCTAGTAAGATGCAGTTTTTTACCGTATACTGGTCAATGGTAAAACTCTAAAGGTCCGGAGAAAATAAAAATTTTAATCTGGGAGACCTGGGAAAGTCAGGGGATTTTGTTACAAAAGCTGTGGACCTTGGGACATATATTTTAATGTTATGTGTTCCTAGTTTGCAATTACTCATTGTTATTTTAAATCTGTATGAAAGATGTAACGATAACATATGTTTCCAACCAAAGTTTCGATTCAATCGGCTATGGCAAATGAAGCATGAGCACATTTTTGTCACTTTTTTGCGTATTTTACAACGTTCGTTATTGTAATAGTGGCATCAAACGGGTTCTAAACTTATTTTCGGTTCACGTTCGAATTTCCTCCTTTCCAAAGCGAACGTCACTAGCTGAAGCGCTGTTAGAATTTCGTTGATTTCGAACGTGAGTGCTAGTGTCATTCTCCGTCTAACTTGAAAGTAGAAATCAGCTCGGAGTCATGAAATTCGCGTTTGTTGAGTAATTTCTGTGATTCTCCACGAATATTCATTGATGTAAGCATGATTTATTCGGTGGTTGTTAGATAATGAAATCTGTTCTAGGCCACTTTCTATGACAGTGGATGATTTCAGAATTTCAGATTAGTTGAACTATACGCTATGGTTGAACTGAGGCCCTGTATGGGCTACACTATAGCGGCGCCATCTAGTGAACAGCTTTGGAAACTTGGTGTTTGCCGTTAAATTGTTGACCGCTTGAAGTGTTGGTCTGTCTGCGCAGCAAGTTTTGTTTATTTTGGAAGTCAGCCTATTCGAAGGTAAATACATTATCAGAAGTGTGTCATCGTGACACAGACGCGCGGCGCAACAGCTATCCAAATAACGGGCAAGTCTCGTAGACTTGAAAGAGTTCCGCAGGGCTAAATTTGGTACATTCACGTATTACGTCATCATTATTTTGGTGAAATCATGATGCACAGGGTAGGGGAATGTTAACCAAATGTTAAACCATTCAGATCATTGGTTCATTATATGAAGAAAAGTGGGTTAAAAACCCATCTTTTGTGATGATAAAGCTACTCTTGTAGACTTTTTTTTTTCTCTCTAAAAAGTAGTGTATTGGGACTGAAATTCTATAATTTTAATGTTCAGACTGCAGTTTTGATATTTTTTTGAGCACTAATGGACTTGGGGTGGGGTTGAAATCGAGATTGATAATACCCGAAATTGTCATTTTTTTGGGAATTTATCTTTGGGCATACAAGTACCAAATTTAAATTATTAGTAAAATACACTTATGTTACGAGTGAGGTTCAGCACACGTTCGAAATAAAACCCTGCCTACGCTAGAAATTGGAAATTAAAAATTCAAGAAGCAGTCTGATAAATACATATAAGATAAAAAGCTTGGATCGCTCCGAATGCACCGATGATTTACTTTTCGGAAATTTCCCCCTATTAATATGTTTGCTCATGGGAGATCTATGAAGGGAAAGCTCCATTTAGACGTTTGCCCTTTCGTTTGCAAGCCCAAGTATAAAATTTTAATATTCTGTCAAATTTGATTATGGCTTTTTCATCGGCATGCTAATTAGAGGTTGCGCTAGTCCCATTATAGGATGGAAATATCTGTGACGTCAGTGACACCCCAGTGGCACGTCAATTTGGATTTCGAGATGAAGTGATACACGAGTCATGAAAAAAATGGATCAATTCAGCACCAATTTATAAGGGGGATTTTTAAAACGACTCTCAACAGGTGGCGTTGTTTCGAGTTACTGAAATTAAGTACAGGCTGATCATAAAGTCCTGCCCTTATTAAAAAATTAATTTTAAAAAATCTGTTAGTTACGTGGTTAAAATTGTATTGTTAAGTGTATGACTTTATGATCATCCTCTACAAGATCATGTTGGCATAATGTACTTTTTAATATGATGTTCACGAGACCATTTAGATAATATTCTACATAGTATACTCGCAAATACAGTACTATTTTAAATAAAAAAACTAGTGGGACGAAGTGGGGCAAACACTGTTGACAGCTACGTTTTCCAGGGCAGCCTCTGTACAGGGGCTGCCATTAACATTCTTGACAAAGTGCCTTAATAAGGCGATTACCGACGAACAGTTGCATTTAAACGACTTAATCTCGATAGAAATTTGGGCGATTGGTTTTTGAAGAGGCGCCAATTTTCCTTAATCGACTTTGAAAATGATCTCATCTCGTTGTGTTGAGCTTACGGCATTTTTTCAGTCCAGGACGGCTTTATATTTAGCGGAAATGGCCCATAAATTTCGGATTAAGTTTCGAAAATGGCTCGGAAAATTGCTAAATGGATTTTTCATAGAAATAATCAGCAGCTATTAAAATTCTATCTCGGGTTTTTTTACGCTATCCTTAAGGCGTCGTTACGCTACTAACGAGGAAATGCTATTGGTTGGCAAAATCCATCGCGTGAACTAAACGCTACATTTTCCCTGCAAACACATTGTAATTTTTAACAATGTTTTAGTTTTATGTACTTATCAGTTTATCATTTTGAAGAACTCAATTGAGAAACCCTCGTTTACGCAACGGTTTTGATTACTTTCATCATTTGGGGACGTTCGATTATTATGTCTTCATTTTGAAGGGTGGGTTTAATGATGAGCTATCATTGACGTTTTCTTCTTTTTTTATACATCGTACTAAAATCTAGCATTCGTGATCTAGTTTTGCAAATGATTTTCCTATGATGTTTTTGCTTTCTTCAAAAAT
Source organism: Kryphioiulus occultus (assembly GCA_034687865.1). NCBI lineage: Eukaryota > Metazoa > Arthropoda > Diplopoda > Julida > Julidae > Kryphioiulus > Kryphioiulus occultus. Next base: position 20,860 of record JAQGAF010002603.1, read on the forward strand.
GCGCCTTTAATGTACAGTACATGCATTAGGATCAGGTGTCAGGTTACGAGTGGGCTTTTTCTCTCTGCCCTCTGGTGGACTTTTTTGAATCTCATCACTTGTTCGAATTCTCCCCTAAACTTTGTCCAGAATTCTTCATATGATGAAATAAGTCTGGTATTACTGTAGTACGATATGTGCACACCTAAAAAGGTAGGCTTCTCCTAACAGCTCATAGGCGTTTCGGGGTAACTTGAAAAAAAACCTAGTCTAGCCTATGCATGTTGGTTATACGTTAGGTAAGATTAGGTTAGGTCAGGTTAGTGTTGGCAGCCCAGCCAAGCCTACGTGCTGTTATTGGAAGCCCACTGTAAGAGTAGGTGAGTAGTAAGGTGAGCTTACCTGGCGCTTTAGGGGTGGTGATGAGGTCATCACCACCCGTTTTGCCCTTAGGAGGTTTAGGGGGCTTGTCGCTAGGTGGCGCCACATGTATGAGCGCGGGTGGGTGGTGCATGATTGACGTCACAACCCATTTTGCCTGGGGTTTTTTAGGTGTTTTGCCACCAGGTGGCGTTGTATGTAGCTGGCGCTATGATCGCAACCGGAAGTGACGTCATGTCATACTGGAAGTGTGTTTATTTTTAAATTTGATTTTTATTTAAAGTCAAACCGGAGGTGTCACATCAATCGATTGCTATTGACCAGTTCTAGCTA
>JAQGAF010002604.1:0-21547 GCA_034687865.1 Kryphioiulus occultus
CATATTTTGGTGTCCCCCTCTAAATTGTGCGGTCAGGATGGCAGAGGAGACAGTAAGTTACTGTCTCCCAAGGTTTTCCCGCCATCCTTTTTGAATTTCCCGCGCCCTGTAACCTGGGAGCACCCTGTAATCGATAATGGGAGCTGCCCAGGGGTCAGCTGACCCGGGCCGAAAATTTTCGGCCTGGGCGCCATCTTGTTTTTGTTTTAGTCTGGCCTATGGCAACTGACCATGCTGGTCACTTTTGAAACCAATGTTAAATAAATATTTATGTCGGCCAAAAGAATTTGTTCACATGAGTCTGCCTTTTCACTTCAGTGTATCAGTACCAACGTCAATTGGCACACTGTTGTAATAGTGCTACTGAATTTGTGGAAATTTCACAAAAATAGTTGATGAGCTTATCAAGCAGGACATCCCTTGACATCACCCATTTGAGAACACTATGGAAATCGGAAATTGCAGCGGATTAATGGACGTGTGCATAAATAAGGTTGGCAATTTATTCCTTCATAACCAACACGTCCCAGGAGGCAGCCATGTTTGCAGTGCATGTAGGCCATGTCACAAGCTGAAAGAGCCCAGCCCGAGGCTACCAGATTTTGGCCCAAGCTGGAATGCACCTGAGGGGATGAGCAACATTTTTGAATGTTCAACTGGCTACGTGACTATCAGGGTTTTTTCACAAGGCCGAGGCAGCCGTTGAGTGTAACAATGCAATTTTTCGTTAAAGTCACGCCTGCTGGGAAATCACTACGCCATGTGACGTGTTCCACTGGCAGTGGAGGGATACTGGGAGCAATAAGCTCGAGAACCTCTGGGGCGACTTTCATAAATCAGAATTTCCCTATTCCCAAACATACTTTTCAGATGTTCCACTTTAGAAGTTATGCTACCTGCCCCATTGGTTCTCAAAGTGATATTCTCACCAGGTGATACGTCACATTCCTCATTTAGCTCCATTTGGCTGGAATAAGGAAACACGCTATTAGTGAGGCGATTTGCTGCATGACATTTCCATTCAATCATTGCACTAACTTTCAGGTATTGTATAGCTTGGTTAAAAGATGGCAGGTCTCACTGTAAACACAATGTTAGACTTAAATTTGTATATTAAGGTAATTGTTTTACCCACGCAACAGAAGCTAAAACCAGGTTAATCAATCATCCTCCCATTTCTATTAATGGATTTATTTCTATATGTTAATCTCCTTGTCATCAAACTGGAGGGCCTTTGGAGTTATCCATGGTGTTCCTCACATTCATACATGCAGCACTTAGATACCATCTGAAAAAGATTCTACAATGTCAGCCTCTAGAAAGCCTGAAACATTCATAGAATCGTTTGCAAGACAACAGGAAAACATGAGTGTCGCCATCTTGTGGCAATAAATGGCAAATTTAAAATTTTTTGTTGGCCATTCAAAGATATAGGAACAATTAAATAAAATCGTTTTTAAAAGATGTACAGGATTTCCGAAAAAAATATTTTGCAGGTTTGTTCGTTATTTACTTAAAAACTAAACTGTAATGCGTTTTAATTATTTTTGTATCATAAACCATACTTATGCAAATTTCATGTGCACAATGTGAGACATGTGAAGAATGTGTTTTATACGAACATGAGCTGTAGTTGCATTATGCCAATCCACACTCGATCGGGTATGGATTGCATGGCGTAAACCCGGTTCAACATTTCTTGACCAGGTTTTTATTGAAAGCTCAAATCGTTTCAATAGAATTGCGAGAAAGGCAAAAATCCAAAATCGAACGCAAATGAATTTGAATTTTTGAACGCGTTCACTTCTTTTCAAATATATTCAAATAACACCAAAATGATTGCAATATTTTTGTAGGGGATTTGAATCTGATGGCAAACTTTTTCTCCTGGGCTAGCTCACAGGTTTCCTGCCAAACCAAGGTCGAGTTACACAAGCAGAGGTCGACATCGCTACGTGCTCCATGACAATCAGCTTCTGCCTTGAGGGGTCTAGGCGATGTCTAGTGTGCGTTGCTAGGGGAAACAGGACAAAAGTCCAGAACAGTCTAGAAGCTCTTGCTGTTGCAATAATTGCAACAGGCAACAGCCGAGTGAAGAAAAGGAGGCAACCAAACTAACTGGGGGTCAGTTCCAGAGTAACGGACGTAGTGCCACCACATCAGTTTAGGCTTTTGAGCCATGACCACTGTGCAGCCAAGGCTCAGAGGAGTTGGAAGGAGGGACTGAGTTGGGGTCTGTCCAGACCCGACCCCAGCCAATACTAACTGGCGAGTGTCCATGGAAACGCCAAGACCCACGTTGCAAAAGGAGCTTCGCGGTCTTCATCCAGGTGTAGGGCAGAAAGTTTGACAGAGATTGGAGTAAAGTGTGCCACATAAACCAGGAATGGGAAGCCTGGTCAGGGGCACTCGAGAGGGGATGTTGGAAAACATGCAGAAGGTTGGATACTCGAACCAGGAAGAAACAGGGCGAAATCTGGGGGACGCCCATGTGACACATGTGCTTTAACCATAAGCAAGCTGTGAGTGGAGTATCGATAGCTGACAGCTGAAGTGTGTCAACACGTTGGAGGATCGAGTTGGTGCTCGGAGGATCGAGTTGGTGCTCAGAGAAGCGACTAAGGTGGATCCAGCCTGCAGGACCAATGTCAGAGAACCGGACTGCAGACAGGAATCCATCTGACATTGAGGCGTGCAGTGCCTGAGGATGGCATTACATCATCCAGCTATGGGACGACATTAGCCACCGATGCGAGCCTGACACTTGAGTGCTAGTGACTGCCTCACTTGAGCGTTGTTGATGGCTTGACCCAAGGAGTGGAGCTCCCCATCCAGCGAAGACTACAAAGTAGCTCGAGAGAGCATTGAGACAACCGAGGCAGTGAAGCACAAGGCAAGGGTTGTCCCAAAATAACAGAGAATGCAGCGACTGAGAGGTCATCGCAGCAAAGGCCAATAGCAGTGTGACGGACGACGAGGTTAGCAGCCATGGTGGATTCGACTCGGACATTGAGCGGCCATAATGGAATCACCTCGGATACTGAGTTTAGTCCATTCATACTATAAGGGCGCTATCCATCAAGAAATGATGGATCCTGGTAGAGCCGAGTTATGTCAATACCGTTGTGTCAATGAAGCCGAGGAAGATACCGGAATTCACTGAAGAAAAGCACAGATCAGCAAGGAGTTCTGCGGGTCGAACGATGGCAGGACATCACTTGTCCGAAACGACGCCGGGTTCATTGGCGATGAACCCAGCACCGGTGCCAGTTGTACAGTGGCATGAGCGGCAAGCGCCCCCTTGTGTGGGGCAAGTGAGAAGACTGCACAACGCACCTTGTGAGGTCAAGTCCGAGATCCAAGCAGGAAGTAAAGACAGCGCTACAGGAGAAATGGAAGGCCATCGCTCGTCTGCAGGCTCACCTATGGAAACAAGGGTTCGCCAGCTACAACAAAGGACGGGAACAGACAGCTGTGAGGTGATTGCCGTTAGTTCCTTTCCACAACATCGACATAGGCCTGTCTTATCTCGTGTGCTGGCAAGAAACCAGGTGGAGAGAATGGATATAACGGCAGATTCGACATGCTATGGAAAAGGAAGTGCTCTCTATAACAACTGTGAGGCGCACCGACTCTCTAAAATATCTAAAAGAGAGGATTGACCTCTGGTGCTATGAGTGCGAGTGATACGACAAGGGGCCGAAGTGGACGAGGCAGTGTCCAGATTTAAAGGAGCTGTGGGACCGCAGGATCTGGACCCCCGGGTGATAGGGCCCAGATCAATGCAGATACAAGGCAACGGCGAGAGCAACATCAGATGGCACCCATGATGTCAATGGACCCTTATCTAGATCAACCCGATATCGACGGGACGCCCCTTCCTGAACTTTTACAGCCACGTCTGTGGATGTGATAGCTGAAAGCCTGTAATCTGTATCGGTCAAATCCTATCATGAAATCAGAGGATACCGAATACACAGACGGACTGAGCCGTGCGACAACTACTCGGAGCAGAGTAGGCACGCCATCAATTATTTTGTTTAGTTCAGTTTATGTGTATGTTAATAAAACGTTCTGCAGATTTAAATAGCTGAACTGGAAATGATTAAGCATAGAGCCGAGCGGTATGTTAGCGAAAGGTACCGAAGGGATGAGAGCATTATCCACCCTCGAAGGAAAATTCTAGTTTGTTAGAGGGAATCATTAAACGAAACCACCGAAATGGGAGACACTGTCACCCAAATCCGCTAATGGAATTGCATGCCATCAGACGTTGGAATTCGGTTAGTTGGAGTGAGAGCATTACCCAACCTTGAAGGAAAATTCTAGTTTGTTAGAGGGAATCATTAAACAAAACCACCAAGGTGGTGAAAACTGTCACCCAAATTCGCTAATGCGATTGCTTGCCAACAGACATTAAATTCGGATCCAAAAGATAGCAGTAAGGTTTGAGACATTCATTTCAACAGTGTTGGGGTCTACCCCCTGAAACCCCCTGCCACATGACATATCATTGCAGACTGCAGGGTTGGTTGGTTGTTTGTAAGTTTTATCGTTTGTCTATTTGTGTGCATGACGGCCTATAACCAATGCCATGGGGCAGCCCGTCCACCTGGAAAGTTTGCCTACAGGGGGAATACTCCCCCCCCCAGGAATCTTTAATGTGCATAGAGCAAGGGGGGCTCCCCCCGGGACCTCGGTTTAAACTCTCATCTGAAAGAGCCGCCACACAGGAAAAAGCACCTGCGCAAACGTTTCCCGCTGACCTCGGCTGAGAGCGAAGGTCAGTGCGCTACCTCTCGACCACCGGCGCCGGTGCGGACTGCAGGGTACTGAGTTGACTTGAACAACCGTGTTCCTGGAACACAGGCTGGACAGGGAAAATCATCGTGTTATTATCTAGTTAATAATAAACTGCATAAAACACACAGCCCAAGATTAAGTGCCTTGTTAAAATTAACAAATAATGAGGTTTAAAAATAATTATACTTGTATGCTTCTACTTTTGCAGTAATCTCATTGGTGCACTCGCACTACAAATATTATTGCCAACATAGGATCCCCTGCTGTACTGGGCAACTCCATGTGGGAGGGGTGTATGTATGTGAGATACTGTAGTTACATTGGAGCGGCACTAAAACACACAGCCTTGTGAATACCCTCTATTACATTATACATGTATATGGGCATATTTTCGTAGTGAATTAATTTTCTAATTCTATCAGTGTGAATCATTATGGTAACTTACCATGGATACTAAAGATGATAATGACTGCATTGAGTTAAAAAGAGGATTTTCTTCTTGAAGAACATGGAGCATGTCTGCATCTTTCTGTGCCTGATCACGTAGATGTATCATAAACGTTGCAGACTCTTGTGGTGGTTTCCATTCTGGATTCGTTACCTATAAGGGCAAGAGTGTAATATTTAGTGATAGTTATACCAATGCATATTTTTTGCATATTAAAATTGTGTAGCACAATTTCATTGTTTAGTTTTGTATAAATCGAAAATTACAGTACAGTGTATATACAACATTTTGACCTTACAGTGACATAGTGACTTGACACTGGCTACCATGTGAACTATATTGATGCACATGACATGGTTAGAGTACAATCAATCCAGACCCACACTGTTAGCCCAGGCCCAAACGTTTTGCAAAACGTGTCAAATACAATGAAGCCTCTCTATGTTGGACACCTACTGTATGGTGCTTTCTGAAAGTGTCCCAGTTAGCGAGGTGTTCAAGTTAGAGAATTTACCAAGTTTTTTGATAGATAAGAGATCGCACAGTATACAATAAATATCATCAGTTTTAAGTTGTCTGAACACACCATTTTCTATGGCTGAGTGCATCTCTCAACGAGTGAGGGAAATGCATGTTGACTCATCGTGATTCAATCATAGTAACCTTGTTTCAATTACCCTATTGGAAGGGGCTCTCTCCAGAAGAGTGGGAAAATAATATTGACCAGCAAAAATCAATTTAGTCAGCATAGACTATCACATAATTCGTATGGTTTTCTTATCACGATAACAGTTGGCAATATATGGGGGCCAAAAGGAGCTGCAGCCCCCTTATGGCCCATCTTAAGGCCTTAAAGCGTCTAGGTAGCCCACACCCTTTGGAGAACCCACGTGTGTCCCCTGCACACTAGAAACTTGTTTCAGTGGGCTATGGTTTGCAAATTGCAAAAAATGACCAATTAAAGAGGGTTTGTCTCGTGTCAGTACATGAGACCCTGTTCCACATTCCACGTTCGGTTCCACATTTCTGTTCCACGGTCGGTGCAACTAATGGGGTGGCACATTTATAGAGGTGTCCCACAAGAGCAGTTTCAGTAAATGTTGAAACACCCTGGGCAACATTCCATTCAAAGGCCACATAACCGTAATGTGGCACGCAAAGGAATGCATAATATGTGGGCTCACTTGGGTTACTATTAGACTATCTCCCCCAAAAACAATGTACGACAAGATGAGCAAATAACACTGAATTGTGTTACATCAACCAATACATTTGAGTAAATAGACTGCACTACACTCAACGCAAAAATTTAACAAGGGAAACCTTACAACCCTAAATGGCAAGACAGTTATCTAAATCAAGTAGGGCAGCTTGTACAGGGTCATATAACAGGGGGAGCTACAGGGCTTGTTCCAATTGTGACATGTCCACTAGCATCACCATTGGCAGACAAGCCAGATTCTCAGATTCTGGGGATACTATCAGGTGACATGGGGATCGGATAATGGGCTGGCAGGGGTTCACCATTAAAAGCATTGGCATCTGGCACTGGAATATCAGATTTGAATGAAGGAGCAAAGCCACATGGCCTTACCTGACCAATACAGTATGAACAGCCCTAACATCAGCATCAACAGCCATGGCATACACATGGACATTAACTTTGTGCAGGATTTTTTTCCCTGAAAGCCATTTGTGTGGTAGTTGCACACCATGCCAAGGTTCAACCAACCAAACAGTAGTGTGTTCCCTATTGTGGGAAGATTTTTGCCTCACCTGAGCATGCACAACTCTAGTATGAAGGCACAGTAATTAATTTGAAATAATGTGCAAATGGTGTCGAAGAGATTGGCAAGCAATGGTGGTAGTGGGGTAATGATTGATAAGACAGCAGGAATTTGGAAAACAGTTTGTGCATTTAGGTATGTGCAGAGGCTTTCATCTTGTCCACTGCTGTTTTAAACATGCCAACATTTCTCTCTGTAGCACCATTTGTGGATGGATGGTAGACAGGTACACTCATATGCTAAATGTCACACTGGTGCAGGAATACTGAAAACTCGACTGCACCAAACTGGTCAATTATCGGATGCCACGTCCAAAAGTTTCCATATGATCCAATCAGCTCACCCAACAGTGGTGCTTGGCACCGATTTGCATTCTAGCCGCGTTGACTAACCGGCCAAAACAATAACATAGAACTTGCCACCCTTAATGGCAAAGTCAATGTGAATTTGATTCCATGGTCCATGACTAACAAGGCCCGGCCACCAAACAATTCATTGCCAACTCTTCATTAGGCTCATTCCCAGGTAGGCACCTTTCAGTAAATCCAGCAACCGAGTATGCAATACCTTTTGTACGATGACTTTCCTTTCCCAGAAGAGACAGCCATCGTGAACAGCTAGCTGAGTGCTCCACAGAGAAGGGTCCTAGGCACTGGACAACCAAACCTGCTCTACAGTACATGGAAGATCCCCGTGGAGTTGTTTCCAGATTCTCAGAAAGGGATGGCAATCAGGCAAGAGCATGATAAGCACTCAACAACAGTGCTCAGTATTAAATACAGTACATTATTGACCAAAACATGTACATGTAAGTGAAGGCTTGTTGTCGGCGACCATTGTAAATTTCTGGCCATAGAGGAACTGGAACATACTGATCCCAAATATTAGAGCAGAGCCTTACATTCGATTTATGGGTAATTCCTTTGAAACTTTTACAAGGCATGGGAAGCGAATGAAATTGTTTGGACCACCAACCCCTCAGTTGTCATGTACCTCAAAACAGCACCAAATTAAAAGGCAAGATGCATTGAATGCCAACTTTAACGGTCTCTCCAGTAGAAGTTTTTTGTTTGTTCATTTGTTTGTGAGATTTTTGATGTTGCCCTATTTTCGCACACTAGGGGGCCATGCCAGGGGGCGGCCATCTATCTTTAAATTTTGCCTGCAGGGGGGAATACTGTGAGCTGACGGTCGGCTGCCCAAAACGACTTTCGCCCTAACTGACGCCCGCTCCGTGCCCGCCTAGTTTGCCTCGAGCTAAGAGGCCACGTGCGTGGAGCGCTCATCAAGATTTGACCTCTGCTCTCCAGTGCAGCCAGATTGAATGAAGGCCAGTGAGACTCCCGAGTCAGTCCGGACTCAAGCTTACCAGACAGCTGATCCAGGGTGCCTGAAGATTGAGGGCTCTCTTGCTAAGAGTCCCTCTGTGCTAAGTTGCAGTTTACAGGACATCCCAGCAGGGGACATCCGAAGACCTGTTCAGGGATCCGATCCTGGGCATCTCCCATCACCACCCCTTCGAGCCAGTTTCCAGACATCGGCCATGAAGGACGTCCGCCTACCAGAGCACGCCATCTTGTGTTACATGGGCATCCGCTCGAAGGGCGGCGCCTGGACGAGGACGCTGTGATCTTGGACGGACCAGGCAGGGAAGCCAACTGTCAGGGACACCAGTCCCGAAGACCAATGAGCCTGACTTTTGTTTCCATTATTTCTACTGCGCTTACTGTGTGAGCACTGTGCTCCTGAATAAAGGTCTTGTCTGGGAACCCCTCTTGCTGTCCCACATGGGAGGAGGCCTTTGTGCATGTAGTCGAAGTGTACCGACCTGTGAGCAGTGTGTGGTTCACTCAGACTATGCTGTCACGCTGAGGCTAACCCAGACTTTGGGACTCGAACTTCTGTTTGTCCTGTGTCAGAAAATTTTCCAAGTTTCCACGTTTGACCCCCTCAGGATCGTTTGCCATGATGGATGCGATGGCTTTCGCGACTCAGTCACCAGAGGACAGGGCAGAAATGTTTCAAGCTATGGATTAGGGACTCTTTCAGCTGCAACAGGTTACCCTACAGGTGACCAACAACATGGCTCAGCTGACGGAAGCTACGATACTGAACATGAAGGCGTTTCCATCTTTCTCCGGCACAGGGGAGAGGCTGCTGCCATGTGCTCACAAACTCCGACTATGGACATGGTAGTCCGCCTGCTGAAAGATGCTCTCAAATGGTGCTCTTCATAAGTTCAGTCGCATGGACGCTTGGAGGTGACGAGACTTGGTAAGAAAAGTGCGCTTGATCACGACAAAACACACCGGCTCTGTGGAAGAGTACTCACGGAGTTTCAACGTGCCAGTAGTTTGATCCCGACAATGGATTCTCCGGACAAGTTATTTCTGGTCATATATGGGACGAAGCCTGATCTGAAGATCGAGCTTTTACTCCGATGCCCAAAGGATTTGAGCGATGCTTACGAAACTGCAAAGCTGTTCGACTCAGCCAAGAAGCAATCCGGATGCTGCGAGATGAAGACGACTCGGAAGTCGCCTACCCCGAAGAAGCTAATGAAAGAAGTCTGATCGAAGCCAACAAAGAAAAAGAAGCAAGCAAGAGCAGCGAGGCTGCAGAGTCTGCTACCACTTCTGGCAGAAGTGAACTTCTTGGCGTTTTGTGATGCAGCGCGTGAACCTGACGCGTGCGTCTATGCTATCATGCCTATCGATACAGGGAAGCCGAAACGGAAGAAGTCTACCGAACTGAAGAAGAAGACTCCGGAGAGATAAAACAGCGTTTCCGGCATGGAAATCGATACCGCTTCTGAGGACCGAACGGTCCCCAACCAGACGGACCCGCGAGATATTGGATGACAATAGGTCCTCTCTTGGAATTAGATTCAGTTTTATTCAATTTAACTCAGTACCCTACTATCAGGGGGGTAGTCCATCCACCCAAATTAAGATTTGGTGTGTACAACCAAGACAACATTGTCAAATTCAATTTCTTGAAGCTTAAGGCTATCTTATGAAAGAGAATGCCAACGTCGAATGGCATGCAGCAAGTAAGAATCTGTATGAGGTCGGATTGCTCGACCCCGGATGCAACGCAACCTTCATATCACAAGTTTAAACCAGATGGGGCTGGACATGTCGTTCAAGTGGCGAATGGAGCTAAGGAAGTTTCATGCATCTGAGTCTTGGGAATGCGGCAAGTTCTGCGAAGAGTGGATCTTCGACGAACTGAAACTAGGCCACTATGATGCGATCTTAGGGTCGAATTGGCTCTGGAGCCATAATACCATGAGTCCAGTGGTATGGGAAGCTCGAGATCGAGGTGAAGTAGAAGGGCCGAGGACTGACGATCAGCCAACCCCGAATGCGCTGGCAGAAGTGAACTTCTTGCCGTTTTGTGACGCAGCTCGTGAACCTGACGCGTACGTCTATGCTATCATGCCTATCGATACAGAGAAGCCGAAACGGAAGATAACGATGGAACAGACCCGACGTCAACACCCTAAAGCTTAGTACAAGGAGTTTGATGCAGCGGTTAAGGTGCTAGACGACGACTCGTCACGTCTTCGAAAGACACTGCAGCGTGTTCCAGGATGAGCTACCTTAAAGTGAGCCACCGGAAGACCAGATCAAGCACACGATTCGTTTGAAGCCACAACCGGGTCCATTGTACAGGATGTCACACGGTGAGCTAGCGGACCTGAGAAGACTACTTGACACACTGTTCGAGAAGAATCTGATCCGCCCCTCCTCATCTCTTTATGCATCACCCTTCCTGTTTGTATGGAAGAAGGAACGATGTTTTCACTTGTGCGTGGACTTCTGCCAACTCAACAAGAACCATTTTGGATGCTTAACCCGCTACCGTTGATCGAGGACTTGATCGACCAAATCAGCAAGGTGACTTATTTCACCAAGCTAGACATTTGGAGTAGCTATTGCCAGAAAGCCATGAAGGATGAAGATGTCCTCAAAACCACCTTTCAAACACCTTATGGTCTTTTACAATTCCGAGTAATGCATTTCAGCCTCATCAACGCGGGAGCGATGCTTCTGAGAGCCATGAACACAATGCTGTTTCCTCGATGTTCCATGGATGACTTGCTTATCCACAGTTGTAGCCGCCGGCAAACCTGAATGACATTGATACAGTGATCAAAGCATTGAGAGAAGCAGGGTGCTACGTGAACACTCCGAAGTGCGCTCAGCTCAAAAAAAAGTGGAGTATCTAAGCTGAGATCGGCACAGGCACTTCATCAATGGAAGCACAGAAAGTACAGAAGGTTCAGGATTAGCCGACCCCAGCTGATGTCACAGCTGTTTGAGGGTTCACGGTTTCTAACTTTTACGGGCACTTCATACCAGGCTTTGTTAAGCTGGCGAGGCTACTTCTGGAACTGACGAAGGATGTCGTGTTCGAGTGGAACAGGCGATGCCATCGTGCCTTCTTGAGGATACCTCAAGCATCTGACAAGCTGGTAGTGCATGTGGACACTGTCTGTTCGCGTGAATTGGAACAACAACGAACTTAAGCCCTGTGCTTATGCAGTGCTCAACTTCAAGGATGCAGAGAAGAATTACTTTGCATACCACAAGGAGCTATTAGCTTTATAGACTATACGCTGGAGCTATGGTGGCCATAGTATTTACGGACAAGCAGTACACCATCACTCTCCGACATGTTAAAGGTACCTCTCGACCACCGGTGCAGGCTTCAGTCTCAGTGTACCAGGAAAGTCAGAGATTAGCTCAGATTTCAACTTGTGAAATGCTTTTGCACAATCAACAGTCTACCTCCATGGAACAACTCAATGTATATTGACTTGACTGCATTGCTCAAATAGATAAGCCCCAAATTGACCAACTGTCAAAAGTTGCAAGCATTGACATTCTTCAGCTTATGTAAGTTTCGCCATGGGTACCTTTCGCCCGCAGAATGTTCGCCCCTACACATTTCGCAACCAGGATATTTTGTCCCCAAAAATTGTTCTTCATGGCATTTTTTGGTCCTCCATCTCCAGAAGTTTTGGCAAAGTAAATATGAATGCTGTGTGGTTTTCCCACTTTTTGGAAAGTCAGGAAATGTCAGACAAATGTATAACTGTCAGGAAATTCTTAAAAATTCGTGAAAATGTAAGAAAATTCGTGAAACTGTTGGGGAATTTGTAAAAATGTCATTGAAATTGAGATAATTTGATTCGGTTAATTGATTAGTCATCATCTAATATCCAAATTTGAGATAAAATCCGTCATTGTTCTTTTTTAAATATATAAAATGTCAGGGAAATGACAGAAAAGTTGTGGAATGCCAAAGAAACCTAATTCAGAATTCGAGTGGGAACCCTGAAATAAGTCAATGCCAAAGAATGTCAAAGAAACCTAATTCAGAATTCGAGTCAACATCCTTATCACTTTGATTCGTTTAAATGTGACCTGACCAAACCTGGCTTAACTTAACCTAACACCTTAAGCTGACATAACATAACCTAAACACATCTAAATTGACTTACCTGACCTAAATTCAGTAATCTGGTCCAACTGATATGTAAACTCTGCAAGGTATAAACCATGAAGCATTGATATTTACTGGGCCAAAAATTGTGGGGGATGGAGGAGCAAAAAAATGCCAAGAAAAATTTTCGGGGCAAAACATCCTGGGGGCGAAATGTGCGGGATGAAATTTCCTGGGGACAAAATGTGCGGGATGAAACTTCCGGGGGGCGAAATGTGCGGGGGCGAATTATTTCGGTGGCAAAAGGTACCCGGAGGGCGAATTGTGGGGTGGGGAGAGAAGTCGGGGGGCGAAACGTCGGGGCAAAACGTCCGGATCCCACATTCTTCATATTGCCTTCTCCTTCCCCAGTAAACGAGATAGTTGATGCTGGTCTGGAAGAACTAGCTGAATACTTATTCCAACATGCAGTTCATCATCTGACACTATCATAATGTTATCCTGAAAGGCATTTGCATCTTGAATGTCAGCCAAGATTTGACCATTGATCGTCAGGAACACCTTAGGGCTAATGTTAGGCCAAACAAAAACCTAGACGATTGGTACAAGACAAGTGGAGTATTGAGGGTCATATACTCCCAATCTCTTCCATTGGCCTCCATGAGGTTATAAGCACCACTGTCTAAAGTGCAAAATATCCATTTCTCAGCGATTTTCACAACCAACTCCTTAGAATACCATTCGGTTTAGGCCATGCTTGCATTTTTCTAACATTGCGAAGGCATGGGTCGGGCCTTTCAAAAAATTGGTTCCACCATCATTGACGCTAACTTCGCTTGTGTGCAAAAAAAATCGACTCACCTGCACGAATCAAGTAAAAATGTGTTTTTCTCAGTCCAAATGTCCGATTTAAAATCAGAAAAATTTGCTATGTAGACAATTTATTCCTCTTTATAATTCGCCTAATTTGCATAAAGTTCCCTATACATATTTGAGGTGCAAAATGTTGAACTTAAAGCAACCCAATGTAAATTATTTATGACATATGCATTCTTGTACCCCTGTGGCTATAAAGGTGTTTCTGAATGCAATTTAATTATCAGATATTAATGAACACACATCCAGACATATTGTTAATTAATAGTTTCTCGATAAAATGACCACTACCAGCAGTAGTCACACAAGTTGTAGCTTTATGTGATGTTGGGCATTGCCAGAGTTGTGGTTCGCCAACTGAATATTAGCCAGTCAGTAGTTCGAATGGTCTGCCAACATTATGAGGAGACTGGGTTTTTCAACAGGCGACCAGGTTCAGGCAGACCTCAGTCCACAACTGAGCAGGAAGATCGCTTTATTTCGTTGACATCCTTGCGAGACCGACGCCTGACTGCTGTTCAAGTGCAACAGCAGCTTCGTGGTGTCCAAGGAACGGCTGTAAGTCAGTGTGGACAGGGAGGCGAAGACTTCAGGAAAGTAATCTGAGGCCTCATTGATCTGCAACAGGTCCAAGACGGTCTGCAGCTCATCGTCAAGCATGCCTTCCGTTCGCCCAACAACATCTGAACTGGACTGTGCAGCAATGGGGGTCTATTCTGTTCTACAGGGTGGTTTTTTAAAAAACTTTCCACCTTGATTATTAAAAAATAGCATGAGATTGCGAAAACATGTTTAGGGGAATGTTTATCAACCATAGGGGTAACCATTTATAAATCATTCTCAAATGGCAGTGACCCACCCCTTGACCCCTATTAACCCAAATTACAAATTTTAATTGGTAACCCATGCTTTGTGATATCTTATATCACAGTTACTTATAAATTATGAATTTTGACGGAAACGAAATTGAAATCTGCCCACCATATGTGGTTTTTCAGTATTTTTTCATAATTCATTATTATTATTAAAAAGATGGAATTACCTGACTAAACCCCTTGGAACCATTCATAACATCACTATTGTGCATGAATATTTAACGTCAGAAATTTGCACTTGCAAGTTTTGGAAATTTGTAAAATGTGAAAACTGATTTTCTCGTAATGGGATGGTATGCATGGCTGGTAGGCTTTTATTGGAAAGCCTTTAAGAATGCCGAGTGATTTGGTGCAAACAAAATTAAAATCGGTTGATGGGTACGTAATGCATTGGCTAACCACAGAAGAAGCTAGAATACGTAACTGATTGTAATTTCATAAAACTAATTCAAAGGAGTTGCTCGAAATGTAGGCCATTATTTGTGAGGCCATAATAAAGTCTAAATGCAAACATAGAAGGCTTAAAAACAGACTATCGTGTAAAATGCTCAGATTGGGGCCCGCTTAAAAATAGTACCACGCACAATCCAACTAGATATTATTTTCGATCATATATCTGCTACTAGTCAACCGATTTTTCTTTTGTTCCCGCCAAATTACTTGGCCCTGATTACATTACTGATTGAATAACAAGCCAATCCGGCACATTACAAAAAATGAAGTTTTCACTTTTATAAAGTTCGAAAACTTGGCAAGTGCATATTTCTCACATCAAATATTCATGTACAATTGTAATGTTGTGAATGGTTCCAAGATGCTCCATCATGTAATTCCACCTTTTTGATAGTAAATGTAAATTTTGAAAAAAAAAGACTGAAGTTACAGATTTTTGGACGTAGCGACTGATTGAGTGGACTGATTTCAATTTAGTTTACGCCGAAATTCATCATTTTTAATGGGCTTTCATTTAAGATATCAACAAGGTATGGGTTGCCATTGGAATTTTTAAGTTGGGGTCAACACGGGTCAGGTGGTCGGTCACTGTGATGGTTCCCCCTACGGTTGATAAACATTCACCCAAACAGGATTTCTCTATCTCATGCCGTTTTTTAATAATCAAGGTGGAAAGTTGTAAAAAACACCCTGTATAATGAGAGCAGAATATGCCTCTACACCAATGATAGACGGGCACGAGTGGTGGTGGTGGTGGTGGTGGTGGTGGTGGTTCGTGCATGGTCTGGGGAGCCATTTCACAGGAAGCAAGAACTGACATTGTCTTCATCAATTGGGCAGTCCAATGGCACAACAGAGGGGGTTTGACGGCAGTCCGGTATATTAACGAGATTCTGGCAGATCATGTAGTGCCATATACCGGATTTGTTGCAGACAACTTCCTTTTTATGCATGATAACGTGAGGCTACACACTGCAGCAATTGTACAGGAGTACCTTGCAGAGGTTGCTATTCCGGGAAAGGCATGGCCATCATGCAGCCCCGACCTAAACCCAATAGAGCACATGCGGGATGAGCTCAAGAGACAGGTTATAGCCAGAAATCGTCCAGCCTTACGCATACCAGAGCTGATGACTGCAGTCGAGGAAGTGTGGAATACCATCCCCAAAGAGACTATAAGTAGCAATTTCATCGTTGCCCAACCGAAATATAATGATTTGTGTTAAAATGTGTTGAATGTCTTCAAAAACTTATGCTTTGCAATTAAACATTTTAGTTTTATAAGGCATTGGAGTTGCAGGCTATTCTCCAGAGAAACTCAGCATAAATCCTTTTCACACTAGGCAAATTATAAAGAGGAATAAATTGTCTTCAAAACACATTTTTCCGATTTTAAATCCGACATTTGGTTTCTGAGAAAAACAAATTTTAAACTCGATTCTTGCAGGTGAGTCGATTTTCTTGCACGCAAGTGTATATAGCCTGTGATAGGGCCTTTAGTGGTTCCAAACAAGCCAATAAACTTGTGCAACAATGACGGAAACTGGGGGACTCCTTCCCTAAAATAACCAACAAAATCTCTTTCCAATTCAACCTAACCTAATCAGCAACATACTAGTTAACACCGTTTTACGTTATTTTTATGCTTTGTACATGCTGTCAATAAATGAAACGAAACGTGATTTAAACTAATTTGAGCATGTTCTACAACTTCCAAAATGTGATATGGGGTGTTTGTGCAATGGTTTAGAATTTGAAAACGCAATGATCTTCAAAATGAACACTAAGGTCAAAGGTCACTTGCACGTGAATTTCGCATGGTCCATAACCTATATACATATATGTCATCAACTTCAATTTCCACTTCGACAATTAGGAATAAAATGACCTCCCCAGTTATTCTGCCTCACCTGACATTACAAAATCAAACAAATGGAAATAAAATGCTTACCGTAAAATGCATCAATGACAGCTCGGTTTTTCCATTCTCAGCTTGAAGGTATTGATTGGCATCAGTTTTAACCTCATCATGTATCCACTAAATGAAATTGATAATTAAAATGCATTAAATTTCACATAAATTATTTGATGTACACATGAAAATTCATAAAATCATTTCAAAACTATTGTTACCTGTGGTAAGTGACGCCATAACCTCTCAATATTCCGTTACATGTCTTAATGCTATGGTATTCTATAATTTCTTACTGCATCTGGCATATGAAAGTGACTGAATATGGACATCTTTAAATGGGGCAATGAGACAATAGAGGTGGTCAAGAGATGGAGATACCTGGGGATTATCTTTCAAAACAGTGGTAGTTTTGGTGGGCACCTGGAGGCTCTTAGACGGAATGCGAAGCAAAAAACGTCAACTCTTCTGAGGCTGTTTGTTAAGAAGCACCTCAATGATATTCCATCCCACATTAAATTATTACAGGCTACTTTAATCCCAGCTATGATCTATGGAGCACCATTTTGGGTTTGGAACACCCTTAATCCTTTTTTGGGTACACAAGAAAGATTTATCAGGAAGATTTTTTCTTTAGACTATGCTACACCAGGCTACATAATAAGAAGAGAATTTAAACTAACCCCTATTCTTCTCCTCATTGTCAAACATACATGTAATTACTGGGAGCGCTGCCTTGCCTCAGTTTCTCCCTCATTATCTGAAATTCTCTTCCTGAAATGGCTGGACAGTCCTCCTGATAAAAATAACCCTTTAAATCATTTTCTGAAACTAATTCAGTCTGTAGTTGGAGTTGCCACGATTAATGTCAACCTTTCTAAGTCTTCCATTCAAGATGTGAAACAGTACTGTCTGTCCATCAGTGCTCACATTATAAAACTCCAGATGGAAGATGACTCTTTAAAAATTCAAAAATCCACAAACTTTCCAGTGTACAAGCTTCTATTAACCCACCATTTCCCTTTGAACGAACTTCAAAACCAGAAAATACCTTTCATGCTTAAACGATTTATTATCCAACTGCGGACCAGCCCTTACCTCATCTGTCTTAAAAATAAAATATTTTCCCCTGTTATTTCGGACCCATGTCCCCTATGTCAGTCTGGCCACCCAGACTGGAGCCATTTTTATCTAAGTTGCACTATGGACAGTATCGTGGCCACATCCTATGAGATCAGGAGGAAATATACAGTGCAGCAGGTGACCACCTTTGCTCACTTATTCTCGGATTTCAATGAGGCAAATATTTGGGCCACGTTCAGAATTGCCAACATTTTCGCCACTAACACCCAACTGGAACTCCCCGTATCTCCTCCCTCTGGATCCGAGGCTGATGGAGATGAGTAGAATTTGCCTCGAAACCTTCACAACGTATGGCTTACTCAGCACTTCTGCTATAAGTTTTCGTCCAATCCACTTGTAGTAGGAAGCTACTCCATCAGACACTTTTGTCAGATGCGATTGTTGGCCATATGACGGAATTTGATGTGGTTATTTGGCGTAAGATACCATCTAGCCACTCATCTGATCCGCCACAAATTACTGCCATTGCCAAACTCCATCAGATGATTATAAGTCAGATGTCCCTCTCCTGAGGAACTGCTGGCTATATGACGGAATTTGATGTGGTTATTAGGCGTAAGATACCTTCTAGCCACTCATCTGATCCGCCCTAAATTACTGCTACTGCCAAACTCCATCAGACGATTTAAGTCAGATGTCCCTCTCTCTGCTTTATTGTATGGAGGATTTGGACGATTATGTATCAACGGTATGCAATTATGTATGTAAACTCTTTGCTGATAGTCATAAATTAAGCTGTTAACCCCTCACACCATATGATATTCCCACTTAATGAAGGCAATGTTGTGCGGCAAACCTCAAATTCCCTTGAACTCGGGAGCGTATCTCATGTGGTCTTAACCTGTGGACTGGGCCTGTCCATAGTGCCTCTGGAATTTCGTCCATCTACTTTCATTTTTTAAACACTTGTGTTTTTATCTTAACTCAGTCTGTCCAGCCATAAGGGACATTTCCCCTCGTGCTTTGACTTCTTCTTCTTCCTTTCAGGTTTTTGGAAAGTGCCACTTTCCGATTTTAGAATGCCTAGTTCGTTTTTTAAAGGAAAACGTGCATGGTATTCCTATGGAATGCACAGAAAACAAATTTTTGCTTCTTCCACAAATGTCGTTCATATTTACGCAATTTACTTAATTTTAGTACCGGTTTTTAAAAAGCTGTAAAATTTGCCAAAATCCATAATTGAGTAAAAACGTAATCACACATGCAATAAAAAGCAGAAAAAACGCAATTTTATTACAAGTTTTTGCTGTTCCAACATATCAAATTGGTATATGAGACGATGGCATGCATGTTTTGATCGTTGCTTTCGTCAAAAGAGCTCGCTATGCAAAAGGGTCTCTGAAAGTGTTACTTTCGTGAAAGGAACTGCTTATGCAACTGACAGAAAATTTAGGTTCGAAAAGGACACTTTCAAGCCTCGAAAGTGACACTTTTCAGTGACACTTTGGAACATCGAAATGGGCACTTTTATGCAAAGCACTTTCAAATGTAAAGTGACACGTTTGACAAAAAAATGCGGGTTTTATGAAACAGGCTCCTGAACACAGAATTTTTAATGACTTGGAGGGATTCTCTCCATGAGGATTATGAAATGCATTGTCCTATGCCAAAACCTCAATTTTCAATTGCCCGATTGGTAGAAGTTTTCTCTATGAGGGTAGGAAAATCATATTGACTATCAAAAAGCAATTTTAGTCAGATGAACTGCCTCCTCATTCAATGGAATTGTACTTTTATACAGGTATGTGGTAGACTCGATACCTCTATGCAATAATATTTGTATAGTGTGTCAGGTTCGGGCCACGTCCCTTCGCTGGCCCGGCCTGTGTCCACGCGACCCAAGTTAAACAAAGTCCAATAACTGCGATGTAAATCAGGGTTTTATTTAAATAGCTCCAAAACCAAACCAACCAAACATAAATGGCCACTCTTGGCTCTAACTCAACTGTCATGCAATATCCATATTTAGCTGCATCTACATGTACATGTAGATAGATGTTACAAAAGCACGAAGGAACCTGTCCTTTAGGCTTATACCTTTGGAATATTTGATTTTTTAGAATTAAACTAAAAATAGGTAGTGTTAATAGTAAAACTGAGCATTAAATTAATGGAAATAGGGAAATGTGATTGTATACTAGGGAACTACTGTGAACAGCATTGTGGTTCAGTAAGGTACTGTGTTTAGGGATAGGGAAGTATTCAGCTGTATCTAACCATAGGCAATCTCTGCCAGTCTACGAGCCATTAGGAGAAGCCCACTTTCTCATGTTGTCTGACAGAGCAAGGCAGCAGCAGGGACAATACTGTAGCACAGACAAAATTAATAACAGTTGTGCACCCACAAACTAATCGGAAATTATGATTTTTAGTACATGTTCCATACAGGTTTTCAGAATTACTGGCGAAACTTTGAAAACAATAACATATATAATTTCATTGGGCCAAGGTACATTTATACGAGGTGTGTTCCAAAAGTGTACTGAATTCTTATTTAAAATTATATAAGACTGACAGTAAATTATAACTTATGACCTTCAAAGTACGACCCTTAGCAACATGTCAACACTTGTTTCAACTCGACAGTGGTACGCTACCTCTACTTGAGTAAGGTCCTGTCTGAGTACCTTGTTAAGTTTGCAAATTTAAACAGCAGGTCAAAGGTCAACACTATATGACCATTTTTTTTGGACATTCGGGCAAGATCTAAGCTGTGGAATGGTTGTGTAAATGTGGGGATGTTTTTCTTTGCTAAAAACTCGACTGACTAAACCGATTGGGTTGAAACAAGTGTTGACAGGTAGCTTATTCCTTATCTCGACTGCAGCATCCAATCTAGCTAGATTGGATGTCGAATGTAGATTGGATGTTGTAATGGAGACGTGGTTGAAACCACTTTACAACTCGGTTCGACTAATGACGGACATGGCCCGAACATTTCTCGAAGAAAATTTCATCATCTACTACTCTTTTTGCGAAGTAGGCAACCTGTATACATTACAAAGCCCACCAATGCACTGCTCTTGTGATACATCTTAAAAGTATATATGGACTATCTTTTCGACAGTGAATTCTTTTAACTCGATTCAATCTAGAATTTGCATCCGAACTAGATTGGATGTTTTGTAGCAGAGAAAGGTAAAAGGGTCGTACTTTGAACTTTGTAGAGCATACAGTAAAACCTCCGTAAGCTGACCACCCAAGGGACTGCTGCATACTGGTCAATATATGGAACGATATATTGTTTATGAATAACCTTATTAAAATGTTCATAATACAGTATCAGTCTTGTTAATCCAGCAATTACACCTATTGTACATGTAGTAGTACTGGAATTTTAACGCAGCAACACAGTAATAATCAGGACAGCCGACAATCAGGACAGCGGACCCGGGGTTTGAACCTGTGTCTCCCGAATGCAAGACAGAAACGTTACCACTTAAGTCAGCATTGGGAAGTGCTCAACTATGGAGGTTCTTACCATATGTTGTAATTTCATGACCGTCTTCAGCACACTTACTTTTGGGACACAGCTCGCCCTGGTGGAAAGATTAATATCACTATTGATATCACTACTCTATAGTGAAGAATAGCGTTTTTTTGGACTATGGTACTGATATCAGTATATAAAAATAAGTATGGATACTGACATCACAATGATGATGATATGGTTAGTTTGTTTGTTTGTTTATGGAATTTTTAACGTTGGCCTATTTTCCAACCTATTGGGCCCATCACCAACGCCAGGGGGCAGACCGTCCACCTGGAAATTTAGCTGCAGGGATGAATACGCCGC
>JAQGAF010002605.1:0-21544 GCA_034687865.1 Kryphioiulus occultus
TCAACATGCAGCGTTTTTTTTTCTGAAAATCACTATTTAGTGATGGCATACAACTTGAAAAGCCCCATAGAAAAAATTGATTCAATTTTTCACAATTTTGATGAAATCGAGTAAAAGTCATTGAAATGCTATGGAATTTGCATTACCAGATCCAGTAGACGCCTGGGGATATCATACTTTTGGCATTTTCTGTGGTCTTGGAAATTTTTTATACCTGGAAATGTCAGTTAAGTTTAACATTTCACCTATGGGGAACCCTGTCAGTGCGTCATACCGTAACGTGTTGGCTACTCATCATTAAGCGTAGTCAGGGTGACTACCTAACATTATAAGTCATGGAAAAGTCATGAAATTTGCATCAGGTTCATGAAATTTTTTTTTCATTGATTCACAAAATATAAATGAATGTTTAAATTTTTCATTTGGCATCTACTGTATTCCGCAAAAAATTTCGCCCACGACGTGCTTTTGGTCAATAATCATGTAGCCACAGTGGTAGATAATGTTTCAGCAGTTAGCATTGTCTGCTAACTTAAATTTCTTTAAAACCAGGGCCTCCTTAAACTATGCTGATCCCAGCTACATGTATACATGTACGTGTTCCTGTCGTTTTTGTCAACTCTGCACCACATTGCGTTTAATATCATGTCCAGTTTGTGACTCATTGACCAAGAAAAAGCTGATTCTTGGCATGGGGCTGCAGCAATAGATCGTTCCATGTGCGCTTGCTGAGTCAAATCAGGGCCTGCGTGGCCTGATAAAACAGGAAAAATGCCAGACTAACGAGCCAGACCAATTAATTGTGGACGGTGTTCCGTAACATATTCATAGCCGTTCCATTGGCGGCGCATTTCGGCATTTTTTCCCCAGTTTTTTTTTGGCTTTTTTGGAGCTGTTAACGGGCCATGCAGCACAATAACAATTGTGACGCAAATCCATTGTTTGGGGTATTTTTGGCACAAGAACAACTATGCTTGCTGGCACGGCCTAATGTGCGGTAATGGATCATAAACCGGAATTGACATTACCAGCATGTGACGTAAGCAGACGAGATATTTTGGGATGGGGCCCGCTATCCTTTTTTCTGCACTGCTTTTTTATATTTTGCAAGTGTTACCAGAAATCCTGGGGTTCTGAGTGTGATACTCCATGGATATCCACGCGTATCTCACCTGGAAACCTCAGGGAAATTTTTATTCAACCTGAAAAACATAGAAACCTCGGGGAAATTTAAATTCAACCTGAAAAACCTGGAAACCTCAGGGAAATTGATATTCAACCTGGAAAACCTGAAAGCCTAAGGGAAATTTATATTCAACCTGGAAACCTCAGGGAAATTTATGTTCAACCTGGAAACCTCAGGGGGGTTTATTTTTAACCTGGAAAAGCTGGAAATCTCGGGGAATTTCATTTTCACAAATTAGTAGCCACAACGAGCGCATGCTTGAGCATGCCACTATCGCAAGATGTCTTTCAACTATCGCGTGCTCAGTCGTCCTTCCACGTTTCTTGAGCAACTTTATTTTTTGTTTCTGTCGCCTCTTGGGCAGCCTGTGTCTCGAAGTGACCACTGGTTCCCTTCTCTCGGACGTAAAAACTCCGTTGCCTTGCCGCAGGGGGGTCCTATCTGGGAAATCAACCTTGGATCCCCGAAATAGTCACGTAGGCGCGTGACCCTCACGGGCACGAACATCACGGAGAGGCACTGGCCTCCTTTTTCTGTGAACCTGAACGATAAAACAGCGAGTTGATTGATGAGTGCCTGGAAGGAGGCTTGGAATGCACTTGAGTGTGCTGGAAGATTCAGGTTTTTCTAGGAAGGAGCCAGGGAAGCTCGGTTACGCGCCACTCTTGAGAAAGCTCTCTCATAACAATTTTGCTTTCGATAATCATAAACCGTGGATTTGGAAAGGTTTGGAGACGACTCGATGCCTTGGTTTAACGACTTATATTCTTTTTTTGTAGGTGGAGCAGCGGGATGTGCCCGGGATCGACGTTGCCTACCTGGCCATGGACACCGAAGAGGGCGTGGAAGTCGTCTGGAACGAAGTCCAGTTCTCGGAGCGGAAGAAGTTCCGGGCTCAGGAGGAGAAGATCCGGCAGGTGTTTGACAATCTCACACAGTTGGAGCATCCCAACATAGTCAAGTTTCACAAATACTGGACGGACAGAGAGTCCGAAAAACCGAGGGTAATTACGGGTTTCTAGGTTCTGGCAATGTGATAATACAGTGACACCAGACTTGCACCATGGATTTAACATTAGGGGCACCTCTAAGTTGAACGGTGTTTTTCGTGCACCACCAACGAAAAAACTTTCTAGGTTCCAGCAATATGAAAATACAGTGAAACCTCTGTAAATGAAACACCCCATTATGTTGGTCAGTTTTTCTCTGCACCAGATTTGTGCCATGGAACTAACATTAGGGGCAACTCTGCTAAGGTGAACAGTGTTTCGTGCACCACCAACGAGAAAAAACAGTTTCAATGGGAAAAAAATATTTTGCCACATGGATGTAAATGTCTCATTTTGGCGGAATCTCCTTTCCCACACCTTTATGATGACATCCCCAGTCATGCTTGGGATAAATCATGTGATCGGACGATTGAAACTGAGTTTTCTAGCGTGGGATCAGAAGCATCTGACGTACGTGATCCCTCGTGTTGACTAAATAGCCTTCTTATCATTTGCCTATCGTGCCGTCACGAGAACCCCTCATATTGAAGAATATGTAAGATTTTACGAGTTTTGTGAGTTTTATATTGTAAGCATCTTCAATAGATGTTTGACATTGAGAGGTTTCACTGTAGCTATAATTGAACAACATGTAACAGTAATGCGTTACATGAAGTGGTTTGGGTTGTGCTCTCGATGATGCATTCGTAGCAAATATTTTTTTCCACCGCCACCACAAGATGAAAATTAAATTTTTTTTGGAACGTTCAGAATTGACATTGTTTTGATACCTGATTTGTTTTCACGCTAGATCCTAAGTGCAGTTCTTTCTCATTAGATCATCTTTATCACCGAATACATGTCTTCTGGATCCCTCAAACAGTTCCTAAAGCGCACCAAGCGCAATGTGAAGAAACTTCCGTTGCAGGCCTGGAAGCGGTGGTGCATACAGATTTTGTCAGCGCTCAGGTGGGTCTTGCATGACAGTAAAGCCTTGTCCACACCTAGAAAACATTTTGCAGCCTTTTTCCTCCGATATGTTTCCTTGCTAGAAATTTGGATACATTTTGAATTTCTTTCCGGAAACAAACGTTTCTTATAAACGTTTCCTAGGTGTGGACAAGTACTAACGATGATTACGGTTTCCTCCCAACGACTGTCTTAAATTGATAATTTCTTGTGCATTTTCAGTTATCTGCATTCGTGCTCACCTCCAATTATCCACGGCAATTTAACTTGTGATACTATATTCATTCAGCACAATGCCCTAGTCAAGATTGGCTCTGGTAAGCTGGCGTTGCGCTCTCGTGAGGCGCTCGCCCCTTAATTAGTTGTTAATCCGTACTCCTCCAATTTCTGGTACATGTAAGACATTTTTCAGACTCATTTCGTAACCAAATGGGTGTGCGATTAGATAAGAAGCGGCCTTTGAAGAATGCCGAACTTCAACAGTTTTACGATTAATCGCCTGCTGGAAATTTTTTGTTTTCGTTATATTTTACCTGTTCCGCTTTTACCTCTTAGAACTCATTCGGGAAATGTACTAATTGGACTCATAAGTTTCAAATTTAAATTGGCTTCGTTGTCTCTCTTTGCAGTCGCTCCAGACGCCATCCATCACAACGTGAAGACATGTCGCGAAAACATGAAGAACATGCACTTCATCGCTCCCGAATATGGCAGCAAGTCATGTACGTGTCACTGTTTCTGTCATTCCTACCTTTCTGGCCAAGTCAGATTAAACGTTGACACTCGCCCTGGGATTGATGCTTACTAAATCAAGAGAGAATTCCGACAAAATTGGAGTGGTGTCAAATTTAGCCCAACGTGTTGATTTCTTTGGCACGTTTTATACTGACGCAGTTGGTTAAATTGCTGTATCGAAGACAGCCCATGAACACTGGCCCATTCTCTCTGCATTTTGCACAAAATCGTCATTGTCTCGGTTGTTTGGTTTTGGAACATATCTTGATGGCAATTGAAACATTTGTAATAATTTCAAGAAAACTTGTGACGTGGTTCTCCCATTAAATTGATTTTGGCAGTCTGAGAATTGTGTAAGGTACCAATTCTTAAAATTACCTCTCGTTGCGAAACTAGTTCTACCAAACCGTCGTGTAAAAAATGATGGCTTTTGTAGCATTGTTCGGAGGTAGTCGGCTGTAAAGAACGGCTGCTGTCATAGTTGTCAACTAAGCAGCTTTAACAGGCAGGTCGAGCTGCTACATGTCACCGCATTTGCACCCGCTAAATTATCCAATGTCAGTTCTTGAAAATGGGCAATTTATCCAGCAGGCTTGAAAAAGTTTGCTTAGTTTTTGGATTTTTTATACTTTAATGGCGTTTTGCCAGACGAAAAAGGAATTGACATCGGCATAGGGAACCAAAATTGCTTGAGGCATTAAGGCGCCATGTGGGGTATTCCCATTTTGGCACATAAGCCGGGTAAGCCGTACCTTTTCTTGTAAATGTGCCTCGGAAGCACGTTTTCAGATATGAAAAAAAGTATTGCAACAGGTGTCACTTTCTCTTCTGATGCAATGTTGACGAAATTGCTTAGTTACATTCAAAATTCCCCGCTTGGATAATAAGAACTTACCTAATTAGATGTAACTAAATGTTGCAAATTGTTTGAATTCAAATACCATATACAAGTAGTTGTGGTGGTTCTTATAGTAGTCGAGTTATTTTTAAGGTGTTTTGGTAATAATTCAACCTGGTTGATGAAAGAGCATGGAGGAGTAGCTCAAGCTTCCTGTTAAAGTAAAGCATACTTTCGGATATATCCTGGACATGATGTACACTTAAAATGTCAGAAACAAGCGCCATCGTATCTGCAAGGTGGCCGGCGATTCTCTCTTGATTCCCAATGATATTCCTTCATGGATCTTAAGAGCGAAACCTTCTTCCACAGTTTCTCTTGTCACTCCCGCTGTGGATCTCTACTCTTTTGGAATGTGTGCCCTGGAGGTTTGTTTATCATTCGATGCATTCGCTTTTCCCGGGCTGCCGACTATTCGGTAGATCATGCCTCGCTCGGGACAGTGGCCGGTCGGCGATCGCCTGCCTTAAAATCCACTAAGAAATGCGTCCTTTCTTTGTTTTTTCGCAGATGGCGGCCTTGGAAATCTTGGGCAATGGAGAGTCGGGCACAGTGGTCACGGAGGAGAACATCTCCAAAACTATTGAATTGCTGGAGGATCCTCTACAGAAGGTGAGAACAGTAGATTTAAGTCCATGTCCATCGGCGTGGTTAAGAATTTCACCCACCAATGGTCCGCAGGGTCTGAAATTATCAAGTTTCTTATTGCACTGCACATTCTTGTGTAATGGTTTCATGCTGGCTGCCGATAGCAAGCTTCTTACACTTATCTTCTTGGTAGTTACATTGTCTAAGCAGCCATGAACAGTCACGATAACTGTAATTTTATGTCAGGATTTCATCCGGCACTGCCTGAGAAAGGATCCTCACGAGAGGCCTTCAGCGAGGGAACTTCTGTTCCACCGTATTTTATTCGAAGTACATTCGTTAAAGTTGCTCACTGCGCATGTCTTCAATGCGAATTATCGTAAGATGGCTGCGCTTTCATCTTGGAATGCATTCTGCTTTTTTTTTTGGTCCTTTTCACTAAACGCGTGCTTTTTTCAGGATTTATGTCTGATAACTTAACGGACGCAGCTGTGATGGCCCACTATGGCATGGACAAAATCATCGCGGAAATCGTGCCCAAGGAGGGCAGGGCAGCCGTCGAAATGCGCATGTCCAATGTCAAGGTATCAGAAAAGCTGGAGAAATTCATGGAAGATGTCAGGTAGAAATTATGGGAAAACTGAATTCCATCGGGCAATTCTGTATTGCCAACCAGATTTAAACAACACCATTTGTGGCTTGTGTTTGCAGAAATGGGATTTATCCCCTTATAGCCTTCGGAATTCCTCAACCGCCACCTTCTAGGCCACGGGCCATCTCTCCGGAAGTTGCAGAGTCGGTGAAATCTGACACCCCGGAGCCCGTGGACACGGAAGGCCGCAAGGTGGTTTACATGATGTGTAGCCTGAAGCCTCGAGATGATGGTCAAGGATTATGGGTTTGTTTTTATGCATAGCTGCTGCAAAATTGATAACTTAGGAAATTTGTTACCTGTACCAATAACGTTCCACTTTTGCACTTCTTAGATGACCATTCTTCTGCGTATGGAGGACAAAATGAACAGACAACTTACCTGCGAAGTGACTGAGCATGATACGTCGCTTAACCTGGCTGAAGAACTAGTTCATTATGGCTTTATTTGTGACGTGAGTTTCCAAATCCAGGGATGTGGCCAGTGTGAAAATGTGGAAATTTATAGCTTGTGTGAAAAATGGGAAAGAATAACTTACATGCATGTGAAAGATACATTAGAAATGAATTTAACTAGAAATCCAACATATAATTGAAGAATTTCACTTCATTCATGGACATGAATCTCTAGAATCGCCCAGGGCAAAACATACTAACATGAAAATACATTTAAAATTCGATTCTGGTTGAATTTTTTAAAAGTTTCGCTTATGACGTTCTCTTCGATGTTAATATTTACACTCATGCAATTTTGTTAGAAAAGCGAGCTGAAATCCATCATTTGTGGTCAAGATATTGTAAAAATTTTTGCCTACAACGTTCGCAATAATATACAGTAGGTGGGTCGCAGTTTAATGCTCATGAACAGATGTTATAGCTCATGCAAAATGTGGGGGGAAAAGCGGACACTTGTATTAGGATTTTAGAAAATGTGAAAAATTGTACACCAACTGGTCACATGTCTGCAAGTCATAAAATCGCTAGTCTTTAATCTTTCGAAAATAGAAAAATGTATAACGTTTGGATTTGACACAACATTTTTCTGATCTATTTTCTAATAGCTTGATCGGGAAAAGATGGCCACATTGATCGAAGATGCCTTGCAACGAAGGTACTACCCAGAGGAGAACCGGCCGCTGCAGGTAATGGTCAGCCAACAGGTGATGAACCACCAAGTGGTCAGTCAGGCGGTGCTTCCCCCTCCTGCAGCGGGAAGCCAACCTCCTCTCACTTACCTAACTCAGACATCACAGCTACCAATGCAAAACGCCAGTTAGTGGAGGTTGAGGCCCATTAGGAATCCAAACGAAGGAAAAGTGGGGACCAAAAGAGAACTGGATGAAGGATGGAGCGTTCCTGCCGACACGCTTTTCCGCAATTTGCAATCGGATTTTGTTCGTTGACCTGTGCCGTGCCTATCTCGCTATGCCTCCTGAAATTCCTCTGAAACAAACTTGGGAAGAGGAAGGGATTTCCGAGCCCTGCGTCAGTTGAGTATTTTGCCACGTGGCGCTTCCTTGGTTGGCATCGTTTCTTATCGCATTTTGGATGCATATGTTTTTATAACATTTTGGCGGATTGACATTGCCGTAAACAGGGTTTGGTTAGGCTTAGAGATCGTCCGTCTCGCAATCGGTCGTGGGCGCCACGGGCCATTCCACATTACGACCCCGTCGTCGTCTTTCCTTACCGACTCGACCTGCAAGATGTAATAATTTTTGCTTTAACTTATTTCCGAGCTTTTAGCGTTTTGGGAGTGATTACGGAACAGATTGGTGGGCCAATTGAATGGCTGGAACATCGGGGACGTGACCAGCTGAAATGAATTTCAGGAAATAGTCTAGTGTTTTTACAGAAAATGCTGGATTTTAATGGAAAATTTTGTGTGTGATAATAAAGCGTTTAAGCCATGATCAGGACTGATCCCTACTTGCGATTTGCAGATTGCTCAAAAGCTGGAAATAATATCGTGCATTGATTGTAGTTTTATCTCTCAACTTAGTTTTATTAAGGGAAAGAAAAGGTGAAAGTTTAGTGGAAGTTTACTTCTCCTCCAGATGTTTAAAACGAATTTAATTGATTTCAAAGGCATGTCAAAGTCTTTCAGTTATAGCAATTTTTCATTTTTGATCTTGTTCGAATTTCTGTAACGAAGGAACCTGAGGATGATCATAAAATAATCATAGCTGGTCTATCGATAATGCATTTGGTGGAATATTGTGATCAGTTGTTTGCCGAGTTGGATTTAAAAGAAAAACGTACTGTAGCTCCAAATAATGGTGGAATGGTCCCTCGGCTGACTGCGAGTAAGTTGGCAGTATGCTGATGAGGAACAGTTTGCTTAGATAAGTTAGATTGCTCCATGCTGTATCCCTACGACTTTTGACCTGATTTTCAAGACGGTCTGGAATGTATTGCACCCGTGAATGATGGTGGAAAGACTACCACTGGCATTGTAGTCTTACCAGCAAATTATGTTTTCGTGGAAAGGTGTAGAGCTAAGAAGTTGTAATGTTTATGTTGCGAACAGTAATTAGAGAAAGTTGTTGAGAATCTGGTTTGACAATAGCATTTAAACTTTGTGTAATCATTCCAATAAAGCTTTTTCACTTCATTGAATGTGTAAAATGCATTTGACACCAAAATATAAATGGAAAAAAAGATTTAGGGCTGCATATAGGGGTCATCCATCTAACTTGCCAAACCATCGTTAGACCTTCCAGAAACAAATATGTTCGGTGCAATTTGAATTTTGAGCTTTATCAGTGTGCATAGTTGCAAGAATGTTGAAAATCAAAATCAACACAGTTAACTCCTGGGTTATTTTAAGTATTATTGAACGCAATATTTGCAATGTAAGTTGTCATTTATGGATGGTCCCTTGCCACATCCTTGAATTTGAACGTTTTTGGATGGAGCGCCATATCTGTTCTTTTTACGAATCCCGACTTCTTGAGAATGCAAATTTGCATAAATAAAACCTCGTTGATTTTGCAGTGTATAAATTGTGAAAAATATTCATCTTGCAACTTGTGCAATCGCAGAGTTAAAATGGTGTGGTGGACTGTACTTGGACGAAACTAGACAAGCGTGAGTATAATATTTACGTTTCTTATCCCATAAACATGATTTTGTGCTACAAAAAGATGAAAACAAAAGTCAGTATCACAAAATAGGAAATTAATATGGTAATTTTATAACAGTGTCTTTATTGGTTCTGTGGATGAGGTCCCTCCTTTGTACGAAATAAAAGATGTTTATCTAATGAAATGCGCGGCTGATAATTAATATCACTGCCATGATGCCATCAATGGGTATTGCCCAAGAAAGCCACCAAAATGGCGCCAACATAAAGTCAGCAGTCACAAAATGGGGATACGTTTACCTTAATAGCCCCTTTATTGATTCTATTAGTATGTATGAATTCCAATAGAGCACTGCCTGAATTAGTGCAGCTGATAATTACCAGGAAACAGCGCACCATCAATGATCGAGAATTACCTAAGAAAGTATAAGCTACCAAAATAGCAACTAATGTTTTCATTTAGATAGATTTTTTACTTGACTTTGCCAACTTTTTGCTTCACTTTGGCAGCGCCATCTGTGGCAGAATATCCTCGCTCTTCTTGAAACTAGAAAGCCAACCTATGGTGTTATGAATGTTAGAGTAGTTCAAAAATGGACAAAACTTGCTCATTTTTTACAATTGCCCAAAGATTGAACGCGCATGATGGTCCACACAATGTAACTCAGGTTAATCTCTTCGTGCTAAAATATGGCAAAATTGGCTTTATTTCAAATATACTTTGAAAATAACTTGTAATCGTAATCGAGAATCAGGACTCGCATTCATCAAACAAACAAGATTATAAAGCTAATCGCGATAATGAAATGCTGTTATACTACCAGACAAGACATTGTGTACGCAAAAAAATAGTAAAATTTGATTCTATCATTCTTTTATCTCAAATTTTCGACCCAACTAGTTTAATTAGAAAGAATCATAATTTCGTGGCAACGGAAATAACTGTATTTATTTCATTTACATGCATTTTTTTGGTCGAAAGCCTAAACTAAAAAAACTGATATCAAAACTTTGTACAGGGATTGCTCTTATTCATACATTTACACAAATTAGTGAAAATTTTAGTTTCCTAAAAATCTCCTAGTTAGGTTTTAAAAGGCTATCATGCTCTGAAGCTAGGAATTTAATCTGGAGCAGAAGTATGAAACGCTTAAAAAAAACACAATTCCGTGACCACAGAAATAACTCTTTTGATAGTTTGTTTTGTGTTCTAAAGTCTAAACTTAAAAATCGACATCAAAACTTTATATGGTATCGATTTAATTCGAACAAAAATTAACGAAAAACTTATGTCCATCCTGCTCTGAGATTACACTGTAGGAATTCTATGGAGCTGATTAGCTGAAGTATAAAGCCCTTCCTACCTCATGTGGTTACCGTTGTCGCTTCCACTTCTGGTCTTGGTAAGAAAAATGAGTCTAGTCTTGCCATGGACAGTTTTCTGAGAAACTCGAAGGCAGGGGCTGTCCATAAACTGCTTCAAGTTACTTAGTTGTTCTCCCTGGGCCACTGGCCTGTCTGGACCACTGGCCTGGTCCGGTAGCCTCATTTTGGCTGAAAACAGCTGGCTGGCAAGAGGTCTATGAACAGTCGAGGGAATCGCTAAATTAGGTAGCAAGAGGGCAATAACAACCAGGTTTTACTGATGAGGGATAAAAAATGAGGCGTAAAATTACGAAACAATATTTTTGGCCAAGCTCAGCGAGAAAACGCGAAAGGTATTTGACACGATACAATGCTTCTCCCTTTTTCTTTTAATTTCCTCGTTTTTATCTCAGCCACGACCCACACATCAACGAACTTGCCAAGCTTTTTTTAATTTCCGAAATTTTGGCGGAAGGTCGGCGACCCTATCTGGAAAGATCACTGGCCCTTAGGACGTATAAGCAACTAACGGTCGATGTCACACTTAGCCAAATTGCTGGCTGACCAACCCTCCAGACCTGGCCATTGGTAACGGCTAGGTAACCCTCACCTTCTCCCTCGTTTCTGCACAGAAGTTACAGGCAGAAAAAAGTCCGAAAATGGTGATGGATACCTGTTTGATGCTCTTTATTTGAATCGCTTTTTAAGAGGGTCAGATAGCGAGCCTGTTTGGAAAGGTGCTCAAAGATGTGATTAATTTTTTTTTCTCGCCAAGAATGAACAAAACGTTTTTAACCATTTCGATATTAATGTAATTCGTAACATCGTTTCCAAAGACCTGGAATACCTGGAAAAGTCAGGGAAATAAAACATACCAAATAAAAGATTTTGCATAACTAGGTATTGGTGAGCGCAAAAATCCAGAGATAACGAGTAATTTTGAAAATGAAATTTATAAAAAAAAAACTAATTTAAACTTGCTGTTTCCTTCTGAAAAATTTTTATATCTCCTGTTTATGTATAATAAGCAATAAATATATCATTCCTTACATTGGCATATGATATTTCTGCTCTTTTAATGGTCAAGGTGGTAAGGGAAATTTGTTGGAAGACTTGGAAAAGTCAGGGAAGTTGAAAATGCCATCTCTGCAGCCCTATATCTCTGAGAGAACCCTGCATGTACACTGTATAAAGTCAAAAATTGAAATAAAAGTTTGCTTTGGTACAAAATCTTGGAGAAAAGTAAATGCTACAATTTAGATTTTTGTATGGTAAGTTTTACATCCTTAATAAATTTGTTTTGTCAATGAAAGTCACTTTGTTAAATTTAACAAAATAAGTGGAATACGTAATTTGTGCAAAAACATTGCTTTATAAACAGCTCAAAAATATATTGCAGAACGTGATGTCAGTAAAGCGACTCATAATGAAAAAATGCCCTTATTTACCCAAAAATGGCCAGTTTTAAAAATTAGGCTTTGAAAATTGGATGATTTAATGCAAGTTAGTGAATATTTAAAAGCAAATTTAGTCACATTCCTCACGCATTAAATCGCCAAAATTCTAAAAAGTGGAATAATATCTGGTGCAAATGTACTAGGTAGGACAGCACTGGTCAAGGGATGATAAGAAGCCAGTTTAATGCTCAATTACGTGTTTCGGTTTCGCAAAACGTGGTCCAGCACCCGGATGATGCTTCCACATATTTGGCATTTTTAGCATCATTTTTTTGCGTTGGGAAATGGGTTCATTCGAGTACGTTTTTTGATACTTAAAAAGAGGATGTAGTTCAAGAACTTGTACGAATTTTCAATGTTCAGTGAGGGATTTGCATGCATGCGTGAAACTACATAACCTCCAAACACCAGAGCGGCACGCCCGTATTTAAAATGTTGCATGTTGGATTAAGTGGTCAACCCATCACTATTCCTCAAACTATGGGTCCAAAAACTTTTCTCGAAATTATAAGAAAAATACGATAATCAAAAGTCGCGAAATTCGCAAATTGGGTTATCAGATCTGCCCAAACTAATATCTTCAACGTCGGTCCCAAGATTATCAGTTTAGACAGGTTCTACTGTACACTCGTACCTCGCTTTACGGCCTAGATAGGTTCTTTGAATCAGGCCGTAAAGTTAAATTCTGTATAACGAGTCATGTCTTAGCGTACAAACCCATGTTAATGAGCAGGATGCGTTTCAATTTCACGAGAGAAAAAAAATAAATACAATTGTCAAGTTGTATTTCCATGACATGTTTTAAAAATACACGTACATGTACTGTATACAATGTTCACGTAACAAACCAATAACAATCTCGAAGAATACATGTAGTTCTAACGGTCTGAAGATTTGCACGACATACATAACCACTGTTTTAAATCTTTTTAAATTGATGAAAATTCTGTTGTTTTGTCATGTTGTTTCGTTGCATTTTAACGCTGTGTTCTTGAAGAACGCAGTATTAAGTTTATTGAGTGAAAAAAAGCGCAACAACAAAATTTGGACCAATGTTTTAAAACAGGGCTATCCTCAACTACAGATTGTGATGATGACGGACATAAGATGTGACTCAGACAAACATGTTATATTGTTTCCATTGCCTCGTATTATTGCATTGGCTTTCAAACTACTCGACTAGCACAAATGTGACATAAGGTATCCTTGTTTTGCTATGACATCTGGCCCGTAATGGCCGTTATAGCGAAAAAATTGGGCTGTAAAACGAAACATTGCCTAAATAAAAAAGGCCGTTATTGCGAAAAGACGTATAACGAGCGGCCGTATAAAGAGTTATGGGTGCATCGACAACTGGAAATCTAAAGAAATAAGATTTTTCTGCTAGATTAATTTGCAGAGTGGACTTTTTTGTATATAAGGATTTAGTCTACTGGCTTCAGATTGCCATTTGTAATTATTATGATTATGTCCATGTGTTAACCTTTCACGCACGACGGGCCTTGATACAAAAATGTTTTTGTTCCTCATTACCTTAAAATCATTTAATTACAAAAAATGTTTCAACATGTTTGATATTTGCAATTGCGCGGGCCGTCCATTAAAGATGCCAAACCTCCACCTGATGACGTTTTCAAGTCCTGTGTCCGTTATTTAAATTTGGAAAGTAGTCTACATTCACCTTACTTTCTTAAGACGTCCCTCTACTCTTATCCAGCGTGGGAAATTATGCATCTTCTGTTATTCAATTATTCATGAACTTTCAAATCCGGGTTGATTGGCCCCAATACGAAGTAGTTTTGGCTTCTTATCATGTAGTTTCACCTCCATTCTTGAGCTCGTGCTGAACTATCTCCTAAACCATGAGTCGAATGATAGCTATAGGATGAGCTTGAGCAAGTGATATTGAGCATGTGTCAGAAGTACAAAATTTATCTACCATTCTGATTGAGTTGAAGCAGTTTGATAACATGAAAATATCTTTCAGACTTTTTTGATTTTTTTTATAAACAAGAATGATTTATTGATCTTTGTTGAAGACTTGGCTTAAAAGAAAATATACTGTCAAGAGTAAAAATCCAATAAAAATCCTATTATTAGACCATTTAGTTTCAAGTAATTTCCAGGTATTAAAATGTCAACAACACGGATTCGGGCAATAAGCGGAGTTTCATGGAAATTTAATAGTATCAGTCTCGAAGTTATTTCCCTAAACACCAACGAGTTTCGCAGCTCAGTAAAAATGTTTTTCAGCCTGCAATTTGTTTTAAATATTATAATTTTATGCCACCCGAATAAATCATATATCACGTTTAGGAATTACGAGCAAGTTACTCTATAGTGGGTCTGTACGTGCTGATACGCAGTATACCATTATCGTGCACGACTATCTGTTATGTCATCTGGAATTTAATTTGTATAGGAAGTGTTTTTATTCGTCCTATAAGATATGCATCCGTGTCAATTGGGCGATTTCTGGCGAACCACCCAACAAGAGCGCCGTATTAAATTCAAATTTCGATTCATTTGGAATCAAATGCAACAGCAAAAGCAGGAAATTGCTCTCGATTTTTTGGGGGAATTCAGTGGCCTAGTAAATGGGTCTCTTGAGCAAGTTCTGACTTGAATCAACAGAAAACCTAAAGAAACTAAGATTTGAAAAGGAATATTTGGAACCAATATGGCGCATAATTGGCAAGTTTCTGTGTGTCTGTTCTAGTTGACACTCCTCTCCAGTCAAGTTCTGTCAAGTACTGTACTGTCAAGCCGACACTCAGGTCAACCCGATGACGAATAGCCATAAATATTCGACCTCTGTGACCTATGGCCTATACTTTGACCATTTTTGCGCAACGCTATTTCACCGCACGTGTTTTTATGCTACATATGCGCGTGATTCTTAAATTCTATTTTCCTTATTCCATTTTAATGGATTTGAATATTTAACTCGAAAATGTTCATTTGAGTTATATTATCGGATCTTTAGTTATTTTAAGACGAATCTTAGCTTAGCTAAATATCCTGGCAAGTTGGTACAAAGGAGGATTTGGCTCAAATCCACGCAGTCAAATGGCTCAGTCAGTCATAATCCGGATAAAACTATAAGCTAACCTTCTCTCAGGAAACAAACCTGAATTTCAATATCTCGACAATAAAACCTGTTGATGGGAACGGTATTTTTTATTCGTATTTTCTGACGAACTTGATTTAGAATAAAAACTCATTCATGTATCTAATATCAAGCAGCCGCAATAGGTTACAGGGTCGGGGTTAATGCCAGCAAATAAATTACCTGTAATGAAGTTCGTCAATTTCCGAATGTCACGGACACGCTATGGGATGCGTCTTGTGTCGAAAACTAGTTTGGCACTGCAATTTGAATTCTTGGCACGAGCGGGGTCGGTCCATAAACCAATAAAATGTCGGGCTCCAAATCATCACATGCATAAATCCTTCACGAATACCCGGGTACCTAGAATTAAGGAATTTATGGTCGGTCCCTGTGTAGCAATCAATGAATCACGGTATATGTTATCGTTGTAAATTCGGTGTTTTTATTATAGACACTTGATATTTCAACAAAACTGGTTTGGTATTTATACGAATTTTGTGAACGGATATTCTAGTCTTCAGATTTTAACCGTTGTTGTCCAAATATAAATATAAGATACATGTAGGTCTTCATTTTTCTTTGAATATATATACGCTCGTATTTTAGACTTTCCAGCTGTTTTACGAGCCTTCAAAAATGCCGAAAGTACAGTATACAGAGATTTTGTACGGGATGAAATGTGCGAATTATACCAAGCAGGGTGTGCGATTTGAATTTACAAGAAATTTGTTATTTCCGATATAATGTTTTTTTCTTCCGCATTTATTTTTGATTTCGGAGAGACAATTTCCAAATAGCCTTACCTTAGATGAATTTTAAGAAACTTTGAAGAATTTCACGTCCGAGTGAACCCCAAAATATACAAACTCATCTTTTTTTGACTTTCCAGCTTTCTCAAACTTTCTAAAATTTCACAGATTAGTTTTAGTGTAAGCCTACTGTACACATGTATCTTGCCTTGTCCACACCTATAAAAGTTTCCTATAGTAACAAGGTTTCTGGAAACAGATTTTCTCAAAATGTTTACACATTTCTAGCAAGGTGATTTATGAAAAACATTGGAGGAAAAAGGTCTCCAATGTTTTCTCAAAAAAGTTTCCATGCTAGAAATGTGAAATCGTTTGTTGCCAGAAACCATACATTTGTTGTCATAAACCATGTTTCTAGGAAATGTTTCCTAGGTGTGGACAAGGTCTGGCTTATTCCAGTACTGTATTTGTATAGGGATGAATCTAATAGTAGCTATATGTAGTTGTAAAGTTGCTTCTACCCAGTTTTTCTTCAGGTTCAGAAGCAGACTTCAGAATTACAAAATACCCGGTTCTAGCCCCGACGCCCCAACTCTTTATTTGCATATCTTTTTCAAACTCGATTAGATTTTTTGGTGAATTTTTTAAAAGATCGATGCATTTTCGGGGGCATTGAATCGTATTCAGCGCGGACTTCCAGAGTAGCTGCCTACATACAGTAGTGATGAGGCCACTCGCATACATTCATACATGTACACGTAGCACACGTTGGCTTAATTAATATTTGGGCTATGAATCGTTCGTAGGTTGATTGGCCTTCTAAATGCCTTCGGTTTAATTAAACGTTTCTGGCGTCTTGACCGTTTCCCTTTTCCAAGAAATGCGTTCATTCACTGTCCATCTCATTTTGGCAAGTGGTTGGGAGCAGCTTCTGGAGCGCTCCAATGCCTGTCCAGTACTGTGTCCAGTTGGAGCGGGGCCGTTCACCGGCCGTTGCTCAGGCAGCAAAGCGAAGAAGTGGGTCAGCTTTAACAGTGGTCACTGGTGGTCATCCAAGTGGAATTGAAAGCGGCATTGGAGGAAGACGTCAGACGTCCTAGGGGAGGAGCCTCCAGATGGAAAATCTAATGTTCATCCAATGTCCGAGAGAAAAAACTTGAGTTTTTTCATTCGTGCTCATCGCACGATATAATTCTGTCCAGTGACGTCACGCTTAGCCCACTTTTCCGGCCCAATATAAGGCCGTGGCAATTTCTTGGCAGACATCAGAAACTGAGCTGTCTTCTCTCAGCAAACATCCGAGAAATACTCGCACCAAAAAGGATTCACGATCACTGAGATCTCGGGTCTCAGCCTTAGCTTTGTGACTTAGTTAGATGCGTTGCTGACCAACATGGCCAAACTCTTGGTAAGTCTGAACAGCCGATTTCTTCAACATATTACGAGTGCCAGCTTCGAGTTTGTGGGAAATCCCCCGATTTTACAACAGCGTCAAAATCCGAATATCTTGTCTATCGAATAATTGGGAAAAATTTCATTTGTTAACATTTGTTAATCATTCGTTAAAAATCCCTTTGTTCGTTAATTTTAACTGTTTTTGAGATGGCTTCGTTAATTTACAACTCACAATAAGTTTGCAAATTGTTTCATTTCCAAGAACATCAAAATCCAAATACCTGTGATATCGAATAATTGGAAAAATTTTCACAATGTTAGCACTCGTTAATCATTTGTTAAAATTCCCTTTGTTCATTAGTCGTTTTTGGCTATTTAAAAAATACCTCCCCAAAAAGTTTGTTGAAAATTGTTTGACTTCCAAGAAATCCAAATCCAAATATTTGTAATATCGAATAATTGGGGGAAAATATTTTGATTTCCCAAGCAACTCTTCCAATGCAAATATTTCTTAACATATTCTTAATCTCTTAGTAAACGTAAAGGTACCTTTTCATACCTCACAAAACTTGGAAACCTTGGAAAGAAGATAAATTTTGTAAAACATTCCGAGCTTCTGCACATTTTTCGTTTATTAATGCAGTTTTTCCTGCAACCATCAAATTTTGGCAATATAAATCTTGGCATTAACATAATTAACCGCAAAGGTTTCAAGGTTTTCCAAAAAATTTCACAAATGCAAACATTTCTTAAACATCCCTTTGCTCATTAGCCGTTTTTCGGCTATTTTCGAGATAATGATACACCGCACAAAAACCTTGGATACAAGATCATTTTTTAAATCATTCCAAACTTAAATGCATTTTGCACATTTTTCCTTTATAAATACTGACGCAATTTTTCCGGCAACCGTAAACATTTTGGCAATAAAAGCTTCTCCATTAAAATTTGTGGCAATAAAGCCTCTCCATTAAAATTTCTGGCATTAATATGAGACACTGCAAAAACACAGATCTCGATCAAGGTCTCCAAAACCACCGCATTCTGACCTCGAAAATTGACCAGCTTCCTAATGACCACACTTGAAAGCATTTCCGAATACACTAAATTTCAGCAATGTCGATGTAAAACACATCAGCAATTCGTGCAAAGACATTCCGAATAGCTAACACTTCCAGCTATTTGGAAGTTTTAAAAAAAATCTAAAAAAATCCTTAAAAAAAAACAGTTTGATCTTGCACTCATTTGCCATCACTCTGGAATGAATCTTCAACCACCTTCCCGAAAACTGACCACACTTAAATTCAGAAAAAGCATTAAAAATACACAAAAATTTCAACGAATTCAAAGTTAAGCAAACAAGCTAGATCTTGCACTCATTTCCTCATCAGCATTTGTCATCACTGTCATCACTGCAATCTCTAATCATCCTTTGCTTTTATCCAGGTTGTCTTCGCAACGGTGCTGGCGTGTAGCTATGCCATGAACGCGCACCCTTCCTCCTACGACTCTCACCTAACGCCTCCGAACGCAGGCAGCGACGCTGTTCCCAACGGCGGCGGCGCCCCCAACAAACGTGATGGAATGCAGCCTGTCTACTACCAACCAGTCTTCTACCCAGCTCAAGACAAGGGCGACTATGGCGGCGGTGGTTACGGCGGTGGTGGCGACTATGGCGGCGGTGGTTACGGCGGCGGCGGCGGCGGCTACGGCGGCGGTGGTTATGGCGGTGGCGGCCACGGAGGCGGCGGCGGTGGTTATGGAGGCGGTGGCTACGGCGGTGGTGGCCATGGAGGTGGCGGCTATGGAGGCGGTGGTTACGGAGGCGGAGGCGGTGGTTACGGAGGTGGAGGCGGTGGTTACGGAGGCGGTGGCTACGGAGGAGGTGGTTACGGCAAGGGCGGCGGCGGCTACAAGAAGGGCAAGAAGGCCATGTCCTACGCCCAGCCCATCATCAAGCACATCCAACCACATCTCAATCTGTACATCATCGACGTGCGCAAGAAAAAGGGCAACGACAAGAACCAAGTCTACCCATACGTCACAGTCGGTGGTCAAGGTGGTTACGGAGGCGGCGGCGGTGGCTACGGAGGTATGATGGGAGGAGGTGGCTACGGCGGCGGCGGTGGATACTCCCAGCCACAGGTGTACGTGATGGAAGACGAGAAGAAGGGCAAGGGCCGCAGCAAGTCCAGCGACAAGGGCACCGAGGTCAAGATCGTGCAAGTGCAGCAGTCGGCCCCAGCCTACTCTGAGAAGTCTTATGGAGGCGGTGGCGGTTATGGAGGCGGTGGCGGTTATGGAGGCGGTGGTGGTTATGGAGGCGGTGGTGGCGGCTACGGAGGCGGCGGCGGTGGCTACGGAGGTGGTGGGTATGACAACGAGAAATACGGCAACTACTTCCCACAGGTGTCCGTGGTGCCAGTCATGATCGACACGAAGGCGGCCAAGAAGGCAGAAAGGGAGAAGTCAAAGGGAGGTGGCAAAGGTGACGAGATCACCATCGTGACCATGCCACAACAGAAATCCTACCAGTCCTACGGCGGTGGTGGCGGCTATGGAGGTGGTGGTGGTGGCTACGGAGGTGGTGGCGGCGGCGGCGGCGGCAGCTACGGAGGCGGATACAGGAGGATGGGGTCCTACCAGGGGTCCTACGATACTGGCAGCTTCGGCATCAACGCCCACGTTGGAGTCAACAAGAAGGAGTTGAAGAAGGCCTTCAAGAAGGGTGATGGCTTCAACATCCCACTCCACTTCGAGTACTACCACGGCAGCGACACTCCCTACCAGTACTAAGCTTGGACACTCAGTGATGAGCAACTAATCCAACCCCATGTCTGCTCAGCAAAGCGCGTTTTTAATCGTTTTTTGTTGTTTTTCGTCGTTTTTGGCTTCCTAGCTGAAGCCCCCCAGGAGCCCCGTGGCGGTTGGGGCAGCGCGACGCCTCCCCCCCTGTAACATCACGATCCGGTTTGTAATCCCTGACCTAAGCTTCAGAATCCCAGATTCGACGAATTGGGATGCCGTCATCCCTGATTTAAAACCATCGTTTTCACTCCCCAACCTTATCACCCAAACTTTTTCACCTTCGAGTCATTTCCATCCTACCCCACCCACGCACTTCTGCCTCCAAACTTCTCACCCACCCTTCGCTTTCTCAAACTCCCTCCATGTACATAAACTTCCTGCCCTCAATTCCTAGCACCCCCGTTCCATCTGCCTCGGCACCTCCAATAGATGCCCTCCTGAAGAGCTTGTTTTTGTGCTCGTTTTGGCGAGAATTTTGCAATGAGAATTCGAAAATTGTATGAGACTTCGAGAATTTGAGAATTCTGTACGAGTTCGAGCAATTCTTGCCTTGCAGCCTTTCGTACCTCTCCTCCTACCTTAATTGCTACCCCCAAATCTTTTATTTTTTAAAAATCAAACTGGACGTGTATTTTTGTATGTCTGACTGTCTGTTTGTGTGCGTTTGTGATTCGTAGTCATGTATTAACCGATATACATGATGTAATATTTTGTACATTTATATTTCTATTGAAAATAAATACTTTTAACAAAAACTAAATCAGTTGCGAACGTTCTTCTTAATTCCTGTTTGCGAAATTTCAAATTTGCCGCTGTTTTTAGCAGAGTTTCAGCCGGCTGAAACCAGCGGCAGGCGGCTAATTCGAATGCGAAACCAGCGGCTGAGGGCTAACATCGAAAACCAAACCAGCGGCTGACGGCAAATATAGAAAGCTAAAACAACTGAATATAAATATCAACATGTTATTCTTTATGAAAAATTGAAAGTGCAAGGACCTGATTGTCCCATTTCGTTAAATTCCAGGTTGACACGGTTTAGTTAAGTGCCTTCAACGCGGCATAAATTTTCAGTTTTTTGACTGATTTGGAATGAAAGACAAAAGTCACTGGCCAGCGGTTGATGATAATGACCGGTCTGTGGTGAAGGCAACGACTTCGAATCAGGTAAGAATATGCCATATCCAGTTAAATTACTCCACCCCTGTCCTTCTTCCCCTCCTTTGTTGTTGTCTAAGATTACGTGAAGAAGGTCAGTGGCCCAGTGGCTCACCTACTGACCACTTCCTCGTACAATAGGTGGGGGTCGGGCAACTTTATCTAGACCAGCAGCCAGTCCAATGGACTCTTTAGTCAGGTACATCTACATGCACTTGTAACACATTCGCGTTATTGTTTTTTTTTCGTGAAATGGAATGCTAGCAATCTTACACAAAGGATACACAAAAGAAGCGAAACCCTAAAAACACATTGCTTAAGAATTGCTGTACAGTAGGGTAGAACCTCCGAAATTGACAACGTATGTCAACGTATGGAACTAGGCTTGTACTGACACAGGAT
>JAQGAF010002606.1:0-21541 GCA_034687865.1 Kryphioiulus occultus
TTATTAATTATCTTTTTTATTAATTAATCAAAGGGCATTTATTCATTAAAGTTGAATTGTCGCCTCCAGAAGTAACCTGACTATCAAGCAAAATTATTATCACGACGATTTATTCATTATTCGCAGAGAGAGTTATGTATACAATTTTTGAATTTTTTAACATGGCAGGGTTGGGAGGGGAACTGCCCGTTAAGTGGGAACCCTAGCTGGCAATGCACTCAATTTTGGTTTTAATTGTTAAATAAATGATCAGAAGGAAGGTAGTGGACATTTTGATCCGATGTCACTGGGATGGCTAAGTAAAAG
The DNA here is from genome assembly GCA_034687865.1 of Kryphioiulus occultus. NCBI lineage: Eukaryota > Metazoa > Arthropoda > Diplopoda > Julida > Julidae > Kryphioiulus > Kryphioiulus occultus. Next base: position 307 of record JAQGAF010002606.1, read on the forward strand.
AATTTTTATTTTTTGAACTGCCTTGACTTGAAAACATCATCAATCGACCAATTATTTGATTTCATGAGCTTATTTTACACGCAAGAAATCTTTTTCGTTTATGTAGTTACTACCTTTTGCTTTACTTTAATTCATAATTTCACATTATACAATAGTTGCCTGGGTACGATTGCATTCGAACCAGTTTTCTGTGAATTAGATTATCAATTTCTGGTGTAACCCTTGGTAACTCAGTATTTGCACTGAATATTCCTGTTACTCTTCTATCATCATGTCTATCGCTAAAATTTCCGTTGAATTTTTTCTAATTAAATTAGCTCGTAGCCGTTTCTCAAAATAAAGCATTATTTGAATTTTTGGAATCTCAGCTAATTAGACGAACTGAATTTTCCCTGAAAACGCCCATTTTTCTTCAACGCACATGCTCGAAACTTCGTGATAAGTGATTTATATAAGGAAGTTTACACGTAATATAAAATATGGGGCAGCGTTATTAGTGTAATTAGTAAATTAGCATTTTAATTACCTGTTGTACCCAGTCCCCCAGAGAAGGGAGGAAGAAATTCCCATGTTTTCCCCGAGGCATTAACATAAGTGCCAAAGAGATGGAAAGTTTTTGGAAAAATGTTTTTAAAGAAAAAGGTTTTTAATTTTTAAACTGTTAATTAAGAACGTAGGCCTAGTATGACTTAACCCCGTATGAACAATCGTATTGGAGCAACCCAAGTCACCAAATGGTGCGACCCAATATGAATTCCTACTTTTTGAACCAGAACGTTAGCTTTATTGTGATGTCAAATGAATTATTTTGAAGAAGAGAATAATTCCCCATTGTTTCCTTGGTGAAGCTCGGTTTTTGTTCCTCACAAACGAAATAATAAAAGGTGAAGATCTATCATGCATAACAATAAACAAAGTAATTGCACTTGTCATCCATTCGTTTTGACGCTGGAAGACCTGTTTTGGAATTAGTTTTTAAATGTAATATACTCGTGAACTTTAAAATCTATCAAGTCTTTCGTGTCGAATAACACAGCCCCTGACCTGTGAATTTTGTTTCCTTGACATTGCTGGTCCTCCAAATATTTATGCTCTGGTTGACACCAACTTCATCACTATTTGTTTTATGGAGTAAGCTGCCATCCTTGAGGAGCATACATTTGACCTGGAAATTCCTCGCGTTGATTTTCCATTCAGTGCGCAGAAATAATTCCTACTTTTGTGAAACTGGTTTTTTTTATTCTAAAATTAGACTTTCTTGACCCCATTGACTCCAATTTTGAACCATTTTTGGAGACAATTGTGGGAAAACTACCCAGAGCATCATCCACAATTGAGGAGATTCGTGAATAATTGTGGCAAGAAAAACAGTACTACAATTACAATAAATTGTGCTTTTTTGGCAATTTTCCTTTCAACATATGGAACAAGAATTTAAATGCATGGAAATCTGAACAAGTTACATGTTTTAGTTTTTGTTGCCTGAAGTATACTTGTATCTGGATCTCAAATTCCAGTCCATAAGAACTAGTTGATTTTTACAGAATATTTAAAGTACATGTACTGGATTAGCATGTCGATACTCAACTCTATGAACAAAATAGTTGCAAACCCACTGTCTAGCTAAGCAGCCACCTGAGCCACGTATTTAGGACGGGGTTAATGCTAGCAACCGGGTGATCCAAATTCGTGATGTATTTTTGGAAAGTGGACTGAGGACGAGTGAGAGAGTTTTTGTGTGTGACATATCACAAAAATGCCATTTAAAACCGGCTGACAGCATATCCATCCATTGCGGTCGCCGTTGTTTCAGAAGTTTTAAAAGGTGAAATTGATTATGAAAACAATTTCCAGTGTTAGTTTCGTAGTCTGGGTTTGCTTCAAGATATAGTGCATTAAAACCGTCACCTTGGATTTAAAAAGTGAGTTTATAATGCGTTGGCATTCCTCTGTTTTTGAGGCATAACAGGGTGTCTACCAGTCATGGAAGTCATGGAAAAGTCTTGGAATGAGATTCAGGTCATGGAAGTCATGAAATTTACAATAGGATCACGGAATTTTGTCTTTTCACAAAATAAAAATGTGGGTTTAAATTCCGCAAAAAATTTCGCCTACGGCGTGTTTATGGTCACTAATCACGTCGCCACAGTGGTTGACAATGTTTCTGAAAATCACTATTAAGTCTGGACATAAAACTTAAACGGTCGACCTTATATTCTAATAGGCATGGAAAACTTTGAGGTCATGAAAAAGTTATAGAATTTGCAATACCAAATCCAGTAGACACCCTGCAGTCATGAAATGAGATTCAGGTCATGGAAATCATGGAAAACTCTTGAAACTTCCCTCTGGGTCATGGAATTTTTTGGCTTTTTCATCCCAATTCAATTCAACGCATTACCCTACAGACAACAAAGATATACTGTGTTTAACTTCTTCAGTTTTCACCAGTGGTTCAGTGTTTCTGGAAATCGCCATTTTGCTACGAAAAAATTTGTACGACCTCATATTCTAATAGACTAACAAAAGTAGGAAACGTTTTGAAGTCATGGAATTTGCAATGCCAAATTCAGAAGGCACCCTGTAAAGCTGGGGGAACCCTGAGGGTGCAGGGTTCGAAACGTTCTTTTCGATTGACGCTCTTTTGTGGACAGCCCATATTCTAATAGACATGGAAAACATTTTGAAGTCTTGGAATTTGCCATGCCAAATCCAAAAGACACCCTGTAAAGCTGTGGGGACCCTGATAATGTAGCAGAATTTCCAGAAACATCCAGAGGTGGTTTTCAATTTCTAACTGCAGTGGACAGAGATGGTGAGGGTTCGAAACGTTCTTTTGTGGACAACCCAAATTCACTGTTTGAGACACGTTACACGGCAGAATCCCCACTCCACTGTCCAGGAAAAGCCCCCGAGGGGCGAAAAACCCGCCGGGGACGGTCGACAAAGCAAAGACGAAAAACCTGCAACCTGCAAACTGGAATGGGAGGCGTGGCAGGACGCAGGAAAAAAGGAGTCAAGAGTGCAACAACTCGCTCGTTCGCCCAGTTTGGCCAGCGATGCGAACGCACCTGACGTGTGCTCTCGACCTCTTCTCTTCTGGGATGCGCTACGTGTAGTTGCGGGGAACGCTGGAGATTGGAAGTGAAAAAGCTGTGCCAAATCTGCTCGAGATAATGCGTGGCTCCTGGCCCATCCCCGTCCCTATCTGCGCCCGGCCTCGCCCCAAGGCCGCCGGTGTCGGTGACAAGATCCGCGGTTGGGAGTGCAAGACTGGCGAGGTGTCCACGAGGATCGTCGCTCATGTGGCCCGCTGCGGAATGTACATCGGACAGTGCTTCGTCTTCAGCGTGCTCAGGAGCGTGCTGGAGTGCTGCAGGCACGCCTTTGGATACGACGACAGGGATGAGGACACTGTCATCGAGGTCGTGGTCGAGGTAATTGTTGCATTCTTTCTGCGGTCAAGGCGAATTTGGGAACTATGCATCAGATTTCGAAGTCTATGAGGCGAACCTCACAGACTCAGATTCAAAAGTTGCACCTAGGATGGCGAATAACTTTCACAGCCAAACAACTATAGAATAAATCCTGCGACGTGTAGAATACATGTAGATCCAGTGACGTAGAGGATAGATCCTGTGACGGTAGAGGATAGATCCTGTGACGGTAGAGGATAGATCCTGTGACGGTAGAGGATAGATCCTGTGCATTGTGGGATAGATCCAGTGAAATATAGGATAGTTCTTGTGAAATATGGGATAGATCCTGTGATATTTAGGATAGCGAAATGCAAGTTATGATCAACATCGGGGGTGACATTCCAAACGTGCTGGCAGGGCCCAAGGCCAGATCTAGCAGAGGGGGACTTGGCTGACCTAGTGTCCGGACTAGGCAGTTGGCCCATATTTGTCAGAGGCACGATCAAAGTTCGTTGGACTTATCGCTTGTGTATCACTGCTGGGGCACAGCAGTGGGGTGCTCCACTGTTGGAACACGAGTAGTAATGCTGAGTACACAACAATCAATAGTGGGATGCTCCACTGTTGGAACACAAGTACTAAGACTGAGCACACAACAGAGGTGCATAGGTTCCAAATTTCGTTATCTTGGATAAATGTTCAACTTGCAAGTATATGGGGCTCAGTTTGGACCTGGGGTATGGGTCTGTAAGTTGATCTTTTCAAAGGCCATGGTCGATTGGTTGGAGAATATTGGTTTTGCGCACAAGGATGGTTCGGTACACAACAGTGGTATACAAACTCCCAATTTCGTTGTTGGATCCAAAAGCCGTCCAACTTGCAAGTTTGGGGCTCAGTTTGGACCTGGGGTATCTATGAGTCTGTAAGTTGATCTTTCAAAGACCACGGTAGATTGCTTGGAGAATATTGGTTTGGTTTACCAACTAAGTACACAAACATGACAGATCTGGCAGAGGATGGATTGGGCTGACATATAGCGTTCGGACTAGGCAGTTGGTCCATATTTTTCAGATGCATGATCACAATGTTCGTTGTACTTTATGGTTTCTGTTCCACTGTTGGGTGTACTCAACCCTACTCAACCCTCAACACAAGTAGTATGGCCTGCCTAGGTAGTTCTGTATTTTTCAGAGACATGACCAAATTTTGTGGACTTTACAGGTTCTGTACCACTGCTGTGTGTACTTTTGGAACACGAGTTATAATATAAGGCGGAGTACACGAAAGTGCTGTACAGACGTAACTGTGTTATCACATTATCTTGGTATATTTTACGTGTACTTTTGGGTACTTTTGGGACACAAGTGAGACCCAAGACTCAGTACACAACAGTGGTGAGAACATACAAATGTTATACATGTACATTTAACATACTCCCAATATCCAACTTAGGCCTACTAGTACAGTATATGGAGAGATTAGTTCGGAACTGGGGTCTGTCTGAAAGCTGATCTTCTTGAAGGCCATGATTGAAGAATAGACCATTGGTTTCATTTACCAAATATATAGCCCATATGTGCGTGCACTTCTACTGCAAATGTTGACCTCTGTGCCTTTGAGGTTTCATGGTTATGGGCATGAGACATCAAGAGCAATTAGTTCCATTATGCAAGGTTCTAATAACTTTTGAGTACATTCCCAAGGTGTCGTTTTAGTGGGAAATGTAATGGGCATTTCGAATAACTCATCGCTATGGGACCCCCTCCACTGAAAGTTTGAGCGTGTTTTTGATCAGTTTATAAAGTTGCGAGGATTTTTTATAGGCTCTGACAATATCCTAAACATTTAACATGAAAGGATTTTTAACCTACAATTCCGTTAGATAAAGCACTAGGTTTTCCCTAGCAGCAATAGAATGAATTAGATTACCATAGCCAGGTAATGAGCACAAGCATCCAGATGTGACACAAATGGCTGAAATTTCCGCAAATTTCACCCGTATCCGGTATGGAACTTTCCAAAACGCAGTTGTCAACAAGATAAGTACTTTTTTGCACTCAATAAACACGAACACCTTTATTGATAGTACCGAGTACATTAGACATGAATGTGCAATGGAAATCTGTTTTCAGTTTACTTTGTAGACTGACTACAATAACTGTTCGAAATTTCACCACCTGCCGGTGATAGTTAATTTGCAATATATTCTAGAGAAAAATTGATGCTTAATTTTCTTCACGAATTTGAATGATTCCATAATGATACAAGTAATTGACCAGAGAAATCAAGACAGGGTTCATACCGTCAGGGAAAGTCGGGTAAATCTTGACATTTTGACCATTAGGTCAGGGAAATTCATAATGTCTGGAAATATGTTGTGGCACAGCTATTTTGAGTGCTATAAGTTTCTCATGAAAAGCATTAGAAAAGCTATATTTGTGATCTGCTTTTTCTAAAAAATTTCGCCTGCGGCGTGTTCATTACTACTTCTCATCATTATTATTAATTTTCTTTATGAAAAATTCACCAAAAATGCATTATTTGTGTTAAAAAAAATATTCACCTACAGCTTTTTCGAATTTATGAGGAATTTTTTAAAATTTCAAATTAGTCCTCAAAAATGCAGTGTTTGAGATCTAGAGGCTTCATCCACTAATGCACGCATCATTATATTAATATTAATTCACTAAAAATCCAATATTTTTTGTTATTTTTCAAAAATTTCGCCTTTGGCAATCTTTTAATTATAAATATTATTATTTCTTCTTACAAAACTGAGGGCTAATTCCATTGTTTCGTGATCAGATGTATAATTTCTAAAATTTCCGCCATATGGTATATTTGCTTGGATTAAATCTGAAAAATTGTTTCTTGACATTGTCTGGAAATATTCCGAAAAGTTTGAGAACCTGGAAAAGTCAGGGAAATTCAATTGAAGATTTGGCTACATGTAGTCATTCTGACAGAAAAGTACAAAAAAATATAGTTAATTGTAGTGTCGCAGATAAAGTTAATTTTAATTACATGTGACATTTTATATTTGATGTCAGGGAAATTAATCAAATTTGGTCAGGGAAAGTCAGGGAAATTGAGTTGCAAATTTTGACATGAACCATGCAAGAGTATGCTTAACTTCTCATTCAAGTGCACTCTTATTGATATACATGTGCGGGAGTATTATATAGTATGCACTTGAGGCGGATTAACAATTATCAGGTTTATCACATTATAATTTAATTAACAAATATGGCATTTCTACATCTCAGATACAAGAAAACTGATAACAGGAAATGGTGGGATTGCATTGTCAGCATGACTGTGTTTGAATAGCCAGCACGTAGATTATTTTAGTTACAGTTTCGGTGTTGAAACGTAAACGTTTGCAGGGTTCATACGCTTGTGGCGTTCCAAATTTGGCCACGTGCAAACCCATGTTGTTTACCACATGGCCCAAATGGTGTTAACAGGGCCTTGGCAGAATTCGCTATGTAGACAACTTCCGCCATTCAAAATAACTCAAGTACAGTATCCGGAAGGGATCCTTCGAGTGCCAGGGGCTTTTTTCTTCTTTTTCTTCTGGGAAAAATCTTTCGTTATCCTGGGTTGTTAGAATTGCTCGATTTGCAGAGTTTTTCACGTGAAAATAAAACATCTATTTTTAGAAGGCGTTTTAAAAGGTTTTGAAACAATGAAGTCATGTGCTTGAGACTTAATCCATATTCACTTCCTAGGGTTCTAGATATTGCACAAAATTCGAAGAAATTGCCAGTTTACTACTCCATTAATTTCCGTGCAAGCTTGCCAAATGCTTTTGAAATGCTGAGAAAGCGCTTTTTAATTTATAACGTTGTCAAAAATTTGACGTTCGCCTGTGAAACATTCCAGTATGCTCCTAAATGATGACACTCTTTATCTTGAATACCCGTGAAGGTTATACTGATTTAATGAGTCTGATAGGAGATAAGGACACGCTTGGTTGCAAAATTAAGCACGTTCTGAAAGGCTTCACAGGTGAGGAAAATTGGAATAAGTCATACAAAGAGCATCATTTCCTTTAGAATTGTGCAATTTCTTGAAATGCGTTTTTACCAATGGTTTTACAATTAGCATGGGCAGGATGACCAGCAAGTCATAGTTTCTAGGATGTGTTTGAAAAGATGTCCAGTACAATGGCATGTTGGCATACACTAATGCATTATTTTGTGCATGTCTTGTTGGTTGTGCCAATGTCCATTTCTTAATCCGCGATTAAGATGGGTTAAAAAAATGCAGAGTCCTATCAAACAAAATTTGTAATCCGTTTTTATGCAGGTTGTCAACATGCATTTTCGACATTTAGCCTATCTTGTCACTGTGTCACCGATAGTGGATATAAGTATATTAGCGATATAAAACACAGAGACTAGAAGTGGAATCGTGGCGGCATTGTGGGACATTGATGATAATCTGATAGGGGACTAACTTATCAGTTGCTGTCTTCTTGCAAAATTTGAGATCTCGCCATTTCTGGAAAATTATGCTTATAATCAGTCGAATGTCAGCAGCTTCCTCCATTTCGTAAATGAGTGGGAGGAACAGAATTCGTTACAAATTCAGAAAATGGAGACGAAAGGTAAGCTTGTGCCAATTCTGAAAATGTTTGCGTGAGGCTGGAATTCATAGTCATTGCTACATGTATAATTTGGCGAGTCAAAACCAATTCTGAATGTTAAAATGTATGGGCTTTTTTAGTACAAACTCGTTTGGTGTACTCCTAATGTACACGTAAACTGTAATTAGCGGTAACAAGGTTAAAATGCGTGTTGGTTATTAATTCGAGCGTTCAACCCAAAGACAGCAAAACGGAATGTCAACTTACCAGACCAGAAACAACAGACTTTTTAAAATTTTGAGTTGGCCAGCCAGGCGACTTGTAAAATGGTAAAAAGAACTGATAACCATATTTGCTCAAATTGACACATTTTTGGGAATTCACGAGAGTGGGGAATGAAGTTGGATCTGGAATGGAGTTTAGTTTGCAGTCAAAAGCCCAATTAAATTTTTAAGGTTATACAGGATTCCCCATAGACCTGGAAAAGTCACGGAAGATTGATTTACTATGAAAAACTTAGGGAAATTCAACAAATCAAAACAGATTTTGCGTAGCTAGTTATAGCGCAAAAATCAAGAGATGGCAAGCAATTCTGCATAAGATATTTTAAAAAGTAATCAAATTTGCCGTTTTGTTGCGAAAATGCGAAAATAGAGCATGTTTGTCATATTTTTGCATTTTTGGTGGCCAGGGTAGTCAGGGAAATCTTGTTTTATAAAATAAGAATTAAGAGAAAGCGTTCTAAGGAATTCAGGATGTCCATTAAATAAGTAGGCCTACATGAAATTCCCATGGAACATGACATTATATCCTATTGAAATACAGCTGTATACTGTTTACGAAAAAATACTTTTTGTGCATATTGTTGAATTCTTCAATTTGTAAAAGTTTGTTGTCAGACTAGACACGGTCATATTGTGTCATACAGGGTGGCAAACAAGTCCTAAGTCCTAAAACATGAGTTTAGTTTTAAAAATTACTGAAAAAAAAATAAAAAGTCCTTAAACGACTTGCATGCATTGCGTTGTCAGACTACTTGTACTATAAGTTAAATGCAGACAGCCGTTACCTTGCTACAGGTGCAGTTGACACTACTTTTGTTCTTTTATATTGTATTGTAACATAAATATGAAAAAAAGATTGAAATGCTGCATCCTAAACTTTATTGTTTAAAAAATCCTAAGGTAATCCTTGATTCCTGAAAGAGTCGTTCATTTTTCTCCAAAAGTCATAAAAAATCCTAGATTTCAAAATATACAATTTGTTTGTCACCCTGGTTATACGATTTCATCGCATTTATTAATGATTGGTGGTTTTAGATTAGTTCACCTCACCTTTTCAACTTAATCTTACACGCAAGTACGACTAGTACTGAATGCATTCATGCACATTCTTGATTCCACTAAATCCTTTGTATAGTAAATTTATCCAAATTTATTTGCTACCTTAAAATTTCGTCTGCTAATGATTCGGCCACTGTTGCCCTTAATTATCCTTCGCCAGTTTTCTAATTATGAAATATAGGCTATCATGCAATGCCTTCATATTAAGAGGTTCACTGCCCTTCTGACCTCCTACGTTTAGCCAATTTGAATGCACTTATAAGGTGCTGATCTCCATCGTTAACCACTTTTGTACTTCTCTTTGCTCATTACATTTCCACATCCATTTTATTTTCGATTTTAAATATTGCTCTACTTGTCCATAAATTTGTCAAGTTTTGTTTGGAAAACATGTCGGTGTCGTTTTCAGGTCATTGTGAAAACTCTTGTCAGGTGCGCAGATTTGCAAGCGTACATTTAAAATTTGTACTACTTTCGTCTAATTAAGCTTTTCAAAACCAGTTATTGTGGTCCACTTATTGTATTGACAACGCCGTTGCCCTTGTTACCCAAAATAACTTCAATTTTGCTCGGTTACGTAACCGGCAGGTTAATAATTTGTTGCTGTTGCTAGGATAGATGCAGTTAAATATCTGAAGATAATTTTTAACGACACCATTAAATGATGCATCATCGTTTTAACGACTAAACTTGTTGTGTAACTGTGATGCTAAGTTGGGTTAAACTCTTATCTGCTAATGGTAATCTAGGATTAGTAAATTTGAAAGCAAACTGCCTGTTGCATTAAATTTACATGACCTGTACCTGAGTAATTGGCATCCTATTATTCTAGGTTTTGCTTTGTCATCTGGAATATCAAAATTGAATTTCAGAAATATTCATCTGGTCATATATACATATAGAAATTTTGAATACTGCTGGCAGTTTTTCATTGCCAAGTCTTGGTCCAATTTGAGCCAGTTACTGTTTGTTAAAGCTACAGTAAAGAGTGTCTGCGAATCATCTAAATAAAAGTTGGTTAAAATTAATCATTTGCCATTCAGTTTTGCACACAAAAAAGACCACTTACGGTATTTTTTGACCACTTATGATCATGTCAATGGTGTCATCACTAGAATAGATGATTTGTCTGGAAAATCACTAGTTTGTGATGACATTCATGACATTTTCTAATAGGCAATGAAAATTTCAGGGTTCCCCCGGACCTGGAGAAGTTAGAGAAGTTGGAAATGGCAGAAAAAAGTGAGGACAACTGGATTTACTTTGAAAAAGTCAGGGAATTTAAAAAAAAATCAACTATACATTTTATATACACTGCACATGTAGCTTGTTTTTGGTTGTTTTTGGAGTTAACAATGAAATTGTCAATTTAAAAAACTAATCTAAATTTGCTGTTTCTTTATGGAAATTTGTTTCGTCTCCTGTTACGTACATGTATAGTAAACAATACATAATCTTATAGTACTGCTGGCATTTGCATATGCCATTCATATTTTTGCATTTGTATTGATTCGGGTGGTCAAGGAAATTTGTTTTAAAATTTTTGAAAAGTCTGGTAAGTTGAACATTTTATTTCTGGGGGAATCCTGATTTTTTTGATGTCATGAAAGTCATTGAATTTACAATACCAAATTTAGTAGACGCCCTGCAGGATAATTTGAGTAGTCATACATGTACACCGAGCATAAATTTCTTGCAGAATTTGACACAAAAAATTGTGCACACAACAGACTGATATTTTGATACATGTACGTGTACCCCGTAGTTATAATTCGTTCCTTCATGTCATTGAAACATAACACTGATCATTGACTGAGAAGGCAGAATAGCTTCCTAAATTACTAATTTGCTGATCTTCTTCTCTATGCTTGGTTAATATGGCGAAGAAATTGCTTTAAACTTATTATTGCACTTATTATTGCATGGTAGCATTCCAGTTTTCACTGACGATATTGGTCACTTCCTCACTATGTTTGGTCAGCTTGAGGGCATTTCTTCAGTGAAATGAGGAAAAATAGCACGTGCCAAGGAAGGCAGTGCTATCAAATCTAATTTCCGCTTCCCAGTAAACTTTGCTCGCTTCAGGGGAGATTAATTTCGTTAAGTAATTTAGCAAGATTTCCTAAGACTAAAAATCCAGGGGATTTCTGAACGCCACGTCAAGTATGTCCACTTTTTTCTGCTGTTTTCTGCTCCAGGAACTTTGTGTAAGAGCCTTTTTTGGTTTCGATTTTTTATGTAAAGAGGACCAAAATTGCTCGAAATCCCTTTCTTTGATATTCTGTGAAGAACCGACTCACAATGGCATCTTAAAGCATGTAAATATTCCGCATTCTTCGCATTCACTTGTAGTATTTTGAAGAATTTTCCCATGTTGGTGGCAGGAAAGGGGCTTTGTTTCAGCTTTCTTGTCAACTGCTTAATTTGTGCCAACCTAATTTTCCTGCTTGCTGTATTTCATTTTAATTTTGAGCTTAATTAAAAGGTTATCAGCGGCTTGACAGTGAACCCATTAGACGACAACAGGGCACGTTTATAACCCCCTTGGGTTTTATTGCGAATACCTAATTTTCTGGGTTTATCCAACAATTTATTACGAATACCTCAATTTCTGGGTTTATCCAACTATTTATTACGCTTTCGGAATAATTGTTGCATATTATGGCTGCCAATTTGGGTTATCACATCATGTATTCAGTAATTAGCATGTAATTGGCTTTAATTCATAGGTAACACTGAATGGTGCACTGGTACCTCCTTGCATTTATTTGACTTCTTTGTTTCAAAGTCCAAGAAACATTTAGCGTTTTTGGACATGCAGTAGTAAAATACATGTATTTGAATGCGCAGTTGTACTTCCTGAATGTCTGTAACAGGGTATATGAACTGCTCCTATGTGAAAGTGGATGCAGGATTCCCACTTTCTTAAATGTCAGGGAAACTCAGAGAATTCGTGGAAATGTCAGGCAAATTGAGATAGTTTGTCTCAGCCAATTGATTAGTCATCATCTTTGATAAAAATGTGAGATAAATCGTTCATTTTTCTTATTTTTTTTTTAAATCTTAACTCAAATGTCAGGGAAAGGACTGAAAAGTTCATAGGGAGGTCGACTTGAGAATTCGGATGAGAACCCTGTATTAAATACGAGAAATGGACATCACTGGTCTATTTCAATTTAAACTCAAATCAACTCAGTAGGCTACCCTATACGAAGGGGAGGGGGTGAATGATGATGTCATCCTTGCTGTTTTTATAAAAATTTCGGATAAAATCAATTTTTCTGTTTTTTGTTTAAAACCTGATGTAAAATGCCAGGGAAACAATTAAAAAATTGCCATGGAATGTCATGGAAATCGACTTGAGAATTTGAGGCATGTGGGCATGTGGGCAGCCTAAATGAAGAAATTGAATTTTCCGGGTTTAGGGTAAATGCGAATAAAAGGGTGAAAGTCTTGTCTACTAGACAAGTAGGTTTGGAATGTGAATTTGGTGCACATTTGAGCAGGGAATATACCATACTATGTTCACGTTTTGAGATTACGTGTAATTTGCTTATTTAAGATGGTGGAGCATGATTGTGGCCATGTTCCAAAATCTATTACTATTGATTGTGCCGATTTTTGTCAGGTCATCTTCAAGAACACGTTTAGGTTCGCTTCAATTGATTCTGGAATTTCCAAATCGCATTAGTTTTTCTCCATTTATTTTTTCAATTACACGGTATCATCTTGTAACGCTTAGGAACGCTGTTTTTGATAGCGCCTTATCTTGTTAGTAAAGCAAAGCATAGTTATCAGATTTTGAAATCTGAATTCACGTAATTAGCTATTTGCACAGGGCTTAATGATGCTTTGCAAACTTCCTACTACACCAGTGGTTCATTTTTTTTACACTGTCCTGGCATACTTATGCAAGCTATCGAATCATTGAACTCGTCCTTTTTATTAGAAGGCTTAGGTGGAGCTGTCTGCTAATTCATTTAATGCAGTTTTTTTGCCACCTTTTCCTCATCGAATATCTATTTTTTTAGCTTTTTATCTCGCAGCACGTGCTCCTGCAATTTTCCTTTTTCGATTATTTTTGATTAATTATAACCCTGGCCGGGATGGCTGACGTTCATCCAACTTCCACTTACCTGTTTTCTGGGCCCACAGCTATGTTTGTCTTCATGACTTTGGACGATAAAGATATCGGGCCAGTTACCCCATAAAACTTGCATAAGCCCTCGCCAACTTAACTTGGTTAGTGCATGCATGTTTGCAAAATCACTTTTGAAAGAAAGCGGTTCAACAGTTGGACATAAAAAAACTTGGTTTATTTTAAAACTGAAGAATGTAGGGCAGGACGTGCTTAGTGCTGAAAACACCTTGACTGAGTTGAGAGCAACTCAAGTGAAGTGTGGTTCAGCAAATCGTGGGCATGAAATTAGTTATGTAAACGCTTAAATGGTCATTGTTTTGGGAGGGAATGCCACATTAATATGTTGATGTGTTCCATTGAACGCGATTATGAAACCAGACTGCATCTGTGTGTTAACCTTTATTTAGCATTCATTTAAACTGGAAACCTGTTCTTGGAATTACTGCCGCTTGTCAGTGTTTGGGCAGTGCTGACTACATGAAATGACAGTTCTTGAGAACCAATGAGTAGGGATGGACTTAGGGACAAGGGTTATCAGACATGAGTGGAGTCAGGACATGTCCCAGGGAACGCCCAGCATTCTTTGGCATGACCCTTGAACCACCAGTGAAGTCATCTGCAGCCAAAACAGGGCGTCTACCAGTCATAGAAAAGTCATGACATGAAATTAAGGTTATGGAAGTCATAGAAACTTCATGACATGAAATTAAGGTTATGGAAGTCATAGAAACTTCATGACATGAAATTCAGATCATGGAAGTCATAAAGTCATGAGATGAAATTCAGGTTATGAAAGTCATGGAAAAGTGATGCAATTTGCATTAGGGCGCTTAACAAAATACATGTAAGTTTGTTTAAATTCATAATTTGACATTCAGTAAAAATGCAAAATTTAGACTACGTCGTTTTATCGCCAATCAGGGTGGCAAACAAGGCACAAAAGTGCTAAAAATACTAAAAACAAAATTTCCTAAATTATAAATGTTCAAAAAAGTACAAAATTTCAAATTTAGAATTTGTTTGCCACCCTGCCAATGATCATCATCATTGTGGTAGAGGATGTTTCTGAAAATCGCTATTTTTTGATAACACCAAATTTAAACAGTCCCATATACATACGCATTGAAAACATTTTGAAGTCATGAAAAAGTCATTGAAAAGTCGTCACATGGAATTTGCAATTCCAAATCCAGTAGAAATCCTGCAATAAATTTCTTTGTCTTTAAATTTTAAGTAAGTTTTTGTCTTTGTCCCCATATTCTAACAGTCATTGAACAGTTTATGAAATCATGAAAGTCATTGAAGAGTCGTGGAATTTACTATACCAAATCCTGTAGACAAACATTCTTTATCTTTTAGTTTTTTTATGATCCATGTTGAAAACTCATCTTTTGACTTACAGAAAATTGGAATGAGGTTTTGTTTAATTTAATTCAGATTGAGTCACGTTTCGGCTCTGCCTACTCCTAAGTCGTTGCTCAGGGTGGATTTTCGGTAATGGGAGCATCTGATGACCTTTGAGGCCATCCTCAGATTTTACAGCAAATGAACTGACTTTTGTAGTCTTTTTTGAACTCTACATCACGTAATCATAACTGGAGTATTAATCTTTGTTGTGCAAAGTTTAGGCACGATTGCTAAGTTCACTTGATAGTTAACTAGATCAGCTAGAAACTTAAGCCGCTAGTAATTATTTTATGAATTTTGATTTGATAACACACATGGAGGCAGGCCAAATTTACATTGGATAAAAATTGAAATGATCAGGTCTCAAAAACGACTTTTTGGAAGCTTGATTTCTAAGAGGAAATGTAATAAGATTTCCGGTTTGCTCTGCCTGATGTGACAGCTTGGCCCATTTTCCGGTTGTCATCTACGTGTATAGTCATATTATAAGCAATGGCATGTTTGTATCTAAAGGCGTATGTTTTTGTTGAGTAACAAAAATGAACAAGTGATACAAATGATAACTCTTGCCAGAAAACAACAACTTTTGATTTCCATAAAAACAAGGCATTTCAGATGAAATATTTTGCAGGTAGTGGTTTGTTTACAATGTTTGCATATCTACGTCAAAGGGAATTCCCAGCAGTGTTCTGTTGTATTAGTATTGTTGGAAAACTCAAATGCGTGATTGAATTACTAATAACTTGTGATTTAATTCATACAAAGGACAGGATTTCCTGCTTTTTAGACTTCCTTTCTTTAGTTATTCTACTTGGGACATATTTGAGCTGTATTAGCAATATAAGCTACTGTATGTTAATGCCAAATTCAGTTTAGAAATTTAAATATAATTTTTTTTAGTATGTTACCCTGATTTTTGCTGATAGTGATGTAACGATGTCTGTTGAAGTGCCTGCGTCCATTTGGGAGAAAACAATTTTGTGAATGTCATTGCGGTAAAATATGATTACTTTGTTGTTGGAGCTTGTGAAGTTACGTCGTTTTTGACTTGATTTATTCAGACGTTCTCAATACGCAACTTTAAATTCAGTATTCAATTCTCTGTTGAACTTCACTTAACCACTCGTACCATTGACCTCAGTTGCCCAGAAAGAAGTTGACAGATGCAGTAACTGGTGCATGAAAATGTGTAACCTTGTTCAGCAAATTCGTATTTTTTGACTGCAAAGAAATAGTTTATAGTTACATTGTCTCAATTCTATGGCGTTGTGATGTGGTATTGCTATGCCATTGGTTAAGGGCACTGATTTTTATAGGTCATGATATCTTGTTGTTAGCCTAAACACAGATACTGTGACTTGCACTATCAGAACTAGTTTGCATTTGCTGTTAAGCACATGCGCTCATGTTACCATTTTTTCAGTTTAGCCATGTAATAACCTAGTCACACCTTTTTTTCCCCAGACAAATGGACACGATGACAGTGTCGGACTTGTTCTCATCAAGATGAAAGCAGACGAGCAGGGACGATTTGGCTTTAACGTGAAGGTGAAACACTAGTTGCCAATATTAGAACACCTTTTCTGGATCCTGGTTGCTTTCGTTCCATAATTTGAAATGTTTATCTTCTCTTAGGGTGGTGCTGACCAAAACATGCCTATTATCGTTTCGAGGGTTGCACCTCATACGGCAGCCGACAAGAGTATACCTCGCCTAAACGAAGGCGATCAAGTGCTATACATAAACAGCAGAGATGTGGCAGGGTTAACTCATGAACAAGTACGTATTATATTCAACGTGTAATAAAAATTCATACCAAACATGCAGTTCCAGTGATGTGTTTTCAAAGACCAGCATACCAGAACCTTGGTATTTGAAAATTCAACGATGCAAATCCTTCAATGTTAAAGTTCAGAACAAGCATGTAGATTCGCTCAAATTTACTTAAACAGAATATATTGATTTATGATATAAGTAATACTCACGCGTTGATTGCAATGTACCATGGTGGTAATAATTTACAGCACTGAACAGGGGCTGGCAGAGTGATGACTTAAATTTGAGAAATTTTCCAAGTTCCTTATGCTACTTTAGGGCGGCAAACAAATCCTAAAAGTTCTAGATATTCAAAAATGGCCTAAAACACCCTGCACAATGTGTTGTCTGACTACATATATTGAAACTTAAAGATGAATTAAGATTGAAATAAAGCATTCTAAAAAATTTATTGTTTGAAAAAAATCCTAAAATAGTCCTTAATTTTTCTCCAGAAAAAAACTGAAATGGCATAAATTTCAAAACTTTTTTGTGAAAATGATTCTGTGTTAAATAGTAAATGTTAAGATTTTGAATACGTTATTTCTAAAAAAACGTATTGTTTTGGTTTTATTTTTTCTTCATTACTGTCAAAAGAGTAAAATTGTTTATTTTTGCAAATATTGGATTGCTGTAAAGTAATGCCCAAATGCTCAAAAGTGTTGTTTACGTACAAAGATGTATAGCTGCTTGAATTACAATTTCATAATAATTCATTGCTTCATATTATTAATTCAGTTTTTCTTTAAAAGGTGGTTCAGCTCATCAGGGCCTCAAGAGATTTACCTTCCAGGGAACTTGTGCTCACTGTCAAACCCAATGGTGAGTACCATTTTTGCCATACCTGTATTTGCAAATTAGCCAAAATGTCTATAAGCTTAATTTCAATCACATTTAACTTGGTGCCTTACTGGAATTGGGGGCGAAATACATTTACATGTACCTAGTTTTACTACGTGGTTACCTACTCATCTGGGTGATCTTTTGCGAGCAAATGCCATATAAAGTATATACAGGTGGTAAGGCGTTGCTCTGCTAATGTAATCATTAATTTGGAAAATCTATAATGAAAAAAAATAACATCTTAAAAATGTTTGATTGACAAAATTTCAAGACGTTCTTAAAGATGCTCGTAAAATGTAATCAATGTGAAATTACAAAATAATGCACATCAGTGTTTTGAATCAAAAGTCAAATAAGCTGCAATAATTTTGTATTAAAATGTCAATGACATTATCACTTACAAGGATTAAGCGTCAGTTTGGGGAAACAGGTGTCCATCCATTATGATTTTCCATAAGTAGTAGTGTTTACAATTAGCATTTTGAATTGTAATTTTTGCCATAAAGTGTACATCGCAGGCATCTGGCATTACAAAAAATAACGATCAATAATAATTTCAATAATTAATAACATCCATTGACTGTCTGACGGAATCTACCGCAGTAATGTGGTTCTGATCTCTCATGGAAAGTGAGAATAAATAGTGCGTGAGCAAACAGCATTAGGACTGCATCATTTAGGCAGTGTATTTATCAAAGATTAGATACCACATTAACCGCAATTACTGGAAGAAACCTAAAAGCGAATTTCATTGAAACTATCGTGCAGCATATCTATTTTTAACAATTGATAATAGGCACGATATCCGCTGAATTAAATGTAATTAAAACTGCATTCCTCTGGAGTGACCTAGTACTCGTGATAGGCAATCTACCCTGTTTTCCGCTAGGGAATTAATTAACTTTATATCAGTTCGATAGAGCACGCAATGCAGTGGGATATTTTGAAGTAGGGTATTAATGGGTTTGGAGATACTAACAATGTAAATGCTTGACATGAAACTGATTTGAAATTTGAATTTGCTAGTTCAGGGTTCATACCTTCAGGGAAAGGTAATGTGGTCATGGAAAGTCAGGGAAATGTTGACATTTTCACCATTAAGTCAGGGAAAGTCAGGTGGATGTCAGAGAAATTCATAATGTCTGGAAATTTGTTGTGGCATACCTATTTTGATTGATATAAGTATCTCATGAAAAGCATTGGAAAAGCTGTATACACTAAAAATACAGCTTTTCTATGCTTTTCAATCAAAATAGTGTTTTACTTTTTCTAAAAAATTTCGCCTACAGTGTTTTCATTATCATTTCTTATCATTATCATTAAATAAGAAAAATTCACCTAAAATGCAGTATTTTGTTTAAAAAAAATTGCATCAAATTCCTCAAAAATACAATGTTTGAGATCTAGCGGTTTCAACCACTAGTGCTCGCAACGTTATTAATACACTAAAAATCCAATATTTCTTCTATTTTTTTCAAATATTTTGCTTATGACAGTCTTACAAAATTGTGGGCTAATTCCAGAAATTCCTGATCAGATCTATAATTTCTAAAAATTTCCTATTTTGCTTGGAACATCTATAAAAATTGTTTCTTGAAATTGTCTGGAAATTATCCAAAAAGTTTCTGGAAAACCTGGCATACTCAGAGAAATTCTATTGAAGATATGGTATGTCATCCTGGCAGAAAAATACATAAAATATAGTTAGTTGTTGCTTGCAGATAAAGTTAATTTTAATTACATGTGACATTAGGGAAATTGAGTTGCAAATCTCGGTATGAACCATGTAGTTGCGGACTGAACTTATGGGATTTTGCAAAAATATTAGGTTTTGCTTAAATTTCATTCATCAAAATAACCAAGAATTTATAGGGTCAGGTTGGGCGAGCAAAGGCACCTATCAAATTTATTGTTTTCGAATTACCTTGAACTGGTATAAAAATTACAAAGTAATCATTCTGATGCCGCATCTAGCTCTGGAATTCGGATAAATCAGTTATGTAAGGCAGCATTATCATCATTATTGTCACATTATTGTCAGTGTTATGTGACAATCGAACAAGATTTATTAAATGATATTAGTTGTTTGGAAACGAGGACGTAAAGAGATTCAATTTTCATCGAATTCATCATGAGCAGGGTGACCACACATTACTCAGGGAATTTAGTGGGAATCATCAGGGATCTATGCATGGATTAGCTGGACTCTCCCTTATAGGTGAGATTACTATAGAAAAATTACTGGATAGATTTAGAGACAATGTAAGTCAATTGACTATTTAGACAAGTTTCGTTCATTTCATATCAAATGCGTTCATCGAGAAAAAATCAGGTAAATTTAAGGGTAAATGTAACATAACCTGGAAATCTGGGCAATAAAAAGTCCTGGAAATCCTGGAATTGTCAAGGAAATTGAAAAGGCTTGGAAATCCTGGAATTGTCAAGGAAATTGAAAAGGCTTGGAAATATCAGGGAAAATTAATTTACTTTGAAATAGTCAGGAAAATTCGTCATCATAGATTTGGTTAACACAGATAACGAGAAATTTTCTGGATGAAATTAATTATGAAATTGTCAATTTAAAAACTTAATCTAAAATTGCTGTCGCCTTATGTCCCAAGCATTTCTCCTGGTCATACACTGTATAATGGCGTACATGAAGCTATCCTTACATGTGCCATATTTTTGCCTTTTCAATGGTCAGGGTGCTCAGCGAAATTTGTTTTAAAACCTGGAGTGGTCAGGGAAGCTGAAAATTTCATCTCATTTTGGGGGGAATCCTGTTAATTCATGGGAAAAGCTAATGTATCGAAGACTAAAACAGTGAACTGACTGCTCAAGCAGTTCGCAGTTTTTGAACCCAAAGTTTAAATATATTTAAACTTCAGGTTCAAAAATTGCGATTTGAAATGTTAATTTTGTTGCTCTATCTTTCTGATCTCACCCTGACACTTTTGCCAAAAAATGCTTCTGACCGATCCATGTTTTTAAGTTTCTACAGTCTGGCATCAATTTGTCATAAAACTGCACATGTTACTTTACTCCTTGAACAGCTTATTGGAACGACTCTAATAAATCATAAATGCTTTTATAATTATTATTAGTATTATATTCTTTAAAAATTAAACTGCACACCTAATGGCATTTCTGGAAGTATATTTTCCAATGTTTGGTGATCGTAATTCTGCCGTACTCACCTTTACCGTAACAGAAAGCACGCTGCAGCATAGCCTTGCCGAGGTCTGAATGTTCACTCCTTAGTTTCTTTTTCTTTTTTGCAACATGTGCCAATGTCAACTTTTTGTCGAAGTTTGCCAGATAAGGCGCTGCTGATGGTAAGCCGGGTTATTTGCTGTAGTTTCACGGCAGTGAGCAAGGGGTGGGCCCTGGTACGAGTTGCATAATAATGAAGCTTTTACCTGTGCCACCTACTCGCCAGTGCTGTCTTGGAGCACGTGAGCAAGCCAGTTGCACTTTGCTGTTGCCAGCTAGGTATTTTATCAGCAGCGTATATATCTCAGCTTGCAGCGACCTTGGCGCTTATTCAGGGTACAGTGCTTTCTACGGCTGGCCAAATAATGGGAACGAAGGGATGATGTGAGCACCATTTTGTTTCCCACTGCTCCCATGGTATGGGCCATGAAAAAGAGAACCAAGGCCTACATATGCAATCAGA
>JAQGAF010002607.1:0-21539 GCA_034687865.1 Kryphioiulus occultus
AGGTGTAATTGTTGGATAAATTTGCAGCACATTAGCAATACTGGCACTGTATTATGAACATTTTAATAAGATTATTCGTGAATGATGAATGATTACTGTAACATGTAAGTACAGGTACATGCAGTTCATGGAATTACGGTAAAATGTAGGTACAGGTACATGCAGTTAAAATCCTGTGTCTGTACAGGCAGTGTTCCATATGTTGCCCACGCCAGTCTTGCTTCAACTAGTTGCCTAGTGCCGCAGAAGCCAGTGTGACCGAAAATGCACTCGTGGGTCATGGCCTCAGAGGATGCGATTGAAGGACGTGCCTTGCCATCGTTGGCCAAGGCGAGTCAGCAGCTCGTCAATTGCAACCTCACCGACCTTGGCGGTAACAGCTTTGTCTGCTGCATGGTGCTGCCCACTGGGAGCTGCGGCTGGAAGGAAGTGCTTCCTGGTTGCCGTTGCGGGGTCCTTGCCCCCCCACAGTGGCACTAAACATTGCTGGCTCGTTTGCGGCTCCAGATTGAGATGCACTAAAACCTCTCTGGAGAAATTGAACAGAGTCGGTTCCAAGAAGCTAAAGCTTAAATGCTTTTATCTTAACTGAAATAATATTCAAACAAGGATTACAGCATTTCCGATTTTTGGATTCTTCTGCAAAACTGAGAGGGATTCCTAAAGTCTATGGTTTGATGAAGGAAACTACCGGTCTGAATTCTATTTTGTTTTTGAGGTTTGTTCGAGATTGTATTGCCAGTTCTGGAATGCAAAGCAGGAGGAACGGAATGTACGGGGAAAGTAAACGTAATTTAGGTTGGTTTGCTTATTTTGAGGACCAGAATGTCATTTCAGTTCAGGGAACCGGGTTTACTGTACCAACTTTTGGAAAATAGAAAATTACAAACGTTTTACTGAAATGTATCATTCGTGATACCTTCTTATTGGTCTAAATGCAGTCCTGTTTGTATGTGCATTTATCCTTTAGAATCATTTTTAAAGTCGGTGAAAGTCAGGGAAATGATTTTGTAAATTTAGTACAATGTCAACGTTTTCAAGTACACTTAATTCAGCTGAGCACTCAACAATCAGTACGGAAATACAATAAGGTAAGGTGTGAAATCCATTTCACCAGTTTAGTAAGCGTTTACACCTCATTTGGTGATTAATTTGTTGTAGCTTAAGGGAGGCATGCAAAAAATAAAACCAATGGTAATGAATTCAAATCGGCTCGGAGTTCCTTGAGTGGATTGGAATGACAGTGTGGTGACATTTATATTCCAATACTAACTTTCACTGATTGGGACTTTGCTGGTTTTTACCCTGTAGTCTTTGGAGCTTTTTGGCGTCTGCCGAGTTTCTTGCAAATCGATTTATGGTGCGAGTTAGCAGTTTTATCGTTTATTCATTGCACAGCCCAATTGTTCTAACCTTGTTTACGAAGGGAGTGGACTTATCGCGCTGCGGCATTTACCTGTGGGACTACACCCTATAGAAGCGCTGCAACCTCGGTTTCTATGGCATGCACTTGTGCCTCTAAATGTTATCAGTAAACTCTTGTAGTGCATTTGTCTTCCTAATTTTAACACAGCCCAAGCTGTAGTTCTGTTAAGCATTGTGTGTGAACGTTACAATTTTCCATGATGTTCACAGGTTTCAGAAGTTTATTTCGTATTGATTATGTGATAGTTTTGAATTCCACCCAGTTCAGTGAACAGGCACCGTGATCTAAAAACTTTCTTTTTGGAGGTCTATGTCTATGAAAGAGGCCGTACAATTTGACATGTCCAAAAAATCGACAAGGCATTGTCTGAAATGAAACCAAAATTTATTTTTAGACTCATTTAAAAATGGTATCGGTTTACCATATTTTTAAGAAACTCTTATATTTGACTTTTTTTATCTGCAATTTCATATTTTGGGAACTGTACCACTACCAGTGAGTGCTGACCCAATTAAATAGAAATAAATTTTTTTGATGAAACCGACGAATTATCATTTTGCTGTTTCGCTTTTGTACGTGAACCCTTTTATTGGAGATAAATGTATTAGAAATTTAATACAAACCGATACACTTCATATTTGATCTGAGCAATTTGCATACATTTTGTTATAAATAACCACAGTTTGATTTTATCTCAACAGACTTCCACTGCCACGTTTGCATTAAACAGCACAATTCTAAACCGCTAATATTTCTTAATTGGGAATTTTGTCGGTAATGTTTTCTTAAGGCCTTCTTGCTCAGCGGAGTATGCTCAGCTTTAGGGATCCGGCAAGGGACGTGGTTCATCGATTCCACAGATCACGATGCACGGTCTACAATGCGAATAATGAAACATGAGATCTCGGTGCGGCCAGGTTATTTGAACAACATTACAGCATCTCTGTAATAGCTCATTCATGCCCCATTCATGAAATTGCAGGCTGCGTTCCGAGAATTTCATGAAATGTTGGGTGAAATTGATGGGCCGCTACCGGAAAGAGTGAACTTGGCATTCCGGAAAAACACGGGTTTGTCATGCATTTTGTGGAAATGAGAATAAAGGAAGGTTGGGGAATTTTGGAGTTGTTTGAAAACCTGACACAGGGGAGGCAACGCGTATTTGTCCTATTACACAAACGAATGATGCAATTTTTCCCAATAACAGCTCCACATCCCGTGTTTCAATATTTGCATCGTAGATGGCGCCATCGTGTTCTTCGGGAGTTGAAGCTTGGAGGAATCGATGAACCAGATCCCTCATTGGATTCCTTAAGCTGTGCAGACTCCGTAGAGCGAGAAGGCCTTTAGCACACTTTCTCCAATTAAAGCTGGCCATTATTCCGTTTGCGCTAATTTGTTTCTGCTTAATTGCTACAACCGGTGTTACGCGCAAGTTCAATATGCACGAAATTGCTCATTTGAATGCCTAGGGGGCCGTGCCTCATTGCACATTCTCACGAAGACTTGGCTTGGCGAATGTGGTTTATGGCCGGGGCACCATTCCAATTCCCTCGTACGGTTTTGCTGCGATTTGCAACCTCGGAGATGCTGTTGAGCATCGACCAACACCTTTAATTTGTCATCTGTGCCGATTTTTTTTAGTGATCATCAATACACGGTTGTTGAAATTTAGGCTACTCATTACGCTATTAGAAATTGCAATTGAAGTTTTATTTCATGGTCTTGTTTGCTTCGTTTTAAATTTAGTGTTTTCGGCCTCGCTTAACAATTTCTTCTCAACGGGTTAGAAAAAATGCGGATTTTTTGGTTGCAAGCTTTGAATTTGCCGCGTTTTTTTCTTGATGCTTTCGTTTCTTGTTATGGTCGATGGATGGCGCTGCGGATGCCTTAGCAAATGCTTGACACCTTATTTATGGCAAAGATCAAGAAATGAACACTTTATGCTGGTGGCGAAATCTACTTGCTCGCATGAAATTATTTTCTGAATTCACATGAAATAAGTTTCAGGTGTGAAATCTTCGTATCCAAAAGAAACTAAATTGTCCAAGTATTTTGCTAAATGACATGGATGTGGTCGTAAAGAAGATAAAATGTTCTTTCAAATTTGATCACTGTCAGATGACAAGTCATTAAAATCATTACATTTTCAATTGATCGATTTGACAAACTCCAGCTTTTTGGCTTGTTTGATATGGTGTTGAAAGATTCAAACTGTTTCTTCAGAAGGAAACATACAACGTTGCCAGTACTTTTTTAACCATGTTTTATTGATTAGCCAAATACATATAAGCTTATTAAAGTCGATGCTGTGACAATTCTTCGGGCATTTTGTCTAGTTATTTTTTAATAAAAGTTAATGACAATTTTAAATTCTCTCGGATTGTAGTTAATTTTCTATTTCCGTGGCAAGGCATGCAGATAGTGTTGTTAAATTACCAAATCTTCTGATAGTGGTCGCCAAATAAATCCAAAGAAAGTAATTTGGTATTGTTGCTGAATGAGAAAACTGACCGAAATGTGGATTCTTAGTAAAAAAAAATGCTGCATTTGCAATAAGGTTCGCTTTTGATTTAGTTTGATTTTCCCATTTGATGGTTGTTTCAATGTCGCCATATCTCGTTTCTGAGAATTTCAAGCAAGCTTTGCTTTTTCTGGTCTTAGCGTCAGCACACTTCATATCTCTGCCTTGAAGGACTACCAATTTTCGTGTAAGAAGTAAAAACAAGATTTTCGTTTTTATTTTCTTCAGTTTCTCCTTTCTCCTGATGTCCAGTTGTCAGATCTGGCGGCACAAACTACCAAATTACATTTCTGTAAGGACATAAGATTTGATTTCTTGCGTGTTCTCTTCAAATAGTCTTTGACGTTGATCTTCAGATTGTTGTCAAATGCTGTCGGATTCCTGCCATATGGATGCCGCTAACATCTGTCATCAAAGGACATCAGTCCAACTTTACTATTATGGTCATCAAAGGACATCAGTCCAACTTTATTATTATGGGTCTTTGAATTTCTAGGCAAATTTTTTTGTTTTCAAGGCGTTTCTTCAGATACTACTTTTCGGCAATATCGAGGATTATGCAGACTTCCAGAACGTGCCGCAGTAGTTTTATGTTATCTGCCGATGCAGTTTGTTTTTGGCGAAATTGCCTATTTTTCTTCTCCAATGATGCCTCGTGAAATCCTCTCTCGGTTCGGAGATTACCAGCAGCTGCTACCCAGGGTCTGATTCTGCCCTTATTTTAGCATGCGGCAAAGGCATTAGAATAGTTATCGAAATGATCAAACTGCAGTCCTTTTAATGCGTGATTTGCTTGCAGATTGAAGATTTGTCGATGCCGCTGGGTTTGGGGCGACCCACTTGGAAGATTCTCGGTGATTATTTTTTTGCTAGATCGGATGTTTTATTACATTATGCATCTGCATCGCAGGATTATTCCCCAGTGTATCTGCTCGGCTCGTTTGAAATTTTGCGGTTCGCAAATTGAATTTCCGTGCATGGGACCCTGCCTCATGCTCGGAGGACCCCTGGTTTCTTTCTGGAACGTTGCAGACTCCCACGGCGATGGGCACGGCAGCCGGGAATCCAGATCCTCATCGACACGAGAATTTTAGAAACGTTTGGAATTCTGTAGCACGACACAGAATCACTTCTAGAAAGTGAACAATGTTGGTAAGGATCAATGCTCATGACTTTTTTGAAAAAAAGATTGTTCCAGGCAGCTTCAGTTGGAAAGAGATGTCAAAGTTCAAAAGTTTGTTCCAGAGATGCCAAGACGAAAAATGGCATCACTCGTGGAAGGACGCACAATTCCAGCCGCTCGAGTGCCCCGGATGTGGATTAGCAAATGCGACCACTTACCGTAATTGCCGTTCTGGCCTCATCGACGTTTGTCCCGCAATGCCAGCGAGGCATTGCAGGTTATGAAACTGCTTTCTCAACCCAACAATGGGCATTATGACTTCATTATTAGCGCGATGCGGCGGGCGGTTATTTATAGCGGCCCTAATGGCCACGCCGGATTAGAGGAAATAATTACGGCGCTAATGCCCTCGGCTTTATTCGCCCGGCTTCCTCTTGAATCATTCCTTTTCATCTCTGGGAAGTTATGTCGAGGATGGGGATTATGTGGGGATTTTCACTCCTCCCTCTATGGCTATTCTCTTGGTCAACCAATTCGTGCCGTGGCGCCCTCTGCATAAACTTGTTTTTGATGTCGTCTTCTGGCGCCTGTATACTAGGTTATGAACCACAAGTCTCAAACCCCGGGTAAATTCCCAAAAAAAATTGTTAAAATAATGCTTTTCTTTGGGTGATGACCTGGCTCGGAATGCACCTTAAAGTTTACCTTGAAAGTGATCAGTCAGGGTGCATTCTAACAAGTGTTTATTTGCTAATTGTAACTACGCCAAACACTTATTTCTTCAATTCAGTCATTTGTGTTGATAATTCAATGGACTATTGCCTGCAACGGTTATGGGCTTTCTGATAAGTAGTATTGGGTAAAAGAACTTTCTGATAAGCATTTATATGTAAAAAGGACTGTCTGATAAGCAGTTTTGGGTAAAAAGGTCTTTTCTGATGAGCAGTTTTGGGTAAAAGTACTTTTTGATAAATGGTATGGGGAAAAAAGGATTTTCTTATAAGGTTTTGGGCAATATGGACTTTCCTGTAAGTGGTTTTGGGTAAAAAGGTCTTTCTGATTAGCAGTTTCCGATAAAAAAGACTTTCTGATAAGCAATTTTTGAATAATGAATAAGTCTGGGAAACACTAAGAGGGTGGTAAACTCAGTACAGGGTAGGCTTATTTGCATGTGTTTCTTTAACAACTTGCTTGCTATTTATCAACCCAAAACACATTTCTGTTTCAGTCTCATTGAAATTCAGTCTCAGACTTCAACAACGCAGCGTCTAAAATTTAATTTTTTCAAGTTGGTAAATATTTAAATAATTTGAAGAAACGCTCTTGGAGCATCCTTCTGAATTTCCATTGCTGGGCAGTTTTACCATCTGGAAAAAGCAGACTGGAATGGAAAACCCAATGGCAGGTTTGCCATCGTTTATTTGAATTCCTCACTTTCAATTTGTCAACCCAGACCCGACACTTTAATAATCCACAAAGCAACTATCTTTTTGCCTCAACGCAATATCTGTAGCGTTGATTAATTTATGGCACAGTGGAGCAACCCGAGCGTGGCCGGATGAAGATGGCCGCTATTAGCAGCACTTGGAATCGCCTTAATTAAATTTGCATAGCCGTTGACACCGTGTGGTAATTGTCTTAAGTTCGATAGACTTGCTCTCGGTTCCCTTGATAATTCCCTGCAGGTTGAAACCTGTGTGAAAATGAGACCAGTGCAATTTGAAATGCTGATAAATATGCCGAAATTCGACTTCTTTAATGCTGTACTTGGGAATGTCTGTCAAAGTATGCAGGGATAAAACTCTTTGAAGTATATTGGAAATCGATTTTATGAGGGGAATGGGAAAATACCACGGAATCTAATCCCTAATAGCACTGCACATTCACGGTGATGAAAATGTTTTGACAAAGCCCTTCTGAATACATTTAAGACGTGCAATCCGCCAATAACATTTATACAAAACTTGGAACAGCAGCAAAATGAACAATATACACCCCTTAATGTTGTTTGGGCGCCCTTGTGCAATAGACGAATTGTTTCAAACTTCTGATGACGTAGAATTTGCTCCAATCAAGAAAGGGGTTGGGTAGCACTATGTAAAGGGAGGAGATTCTTTCCATTTATGTGGACAAAAATTGTCCAACATGAAGGGGTTTTGCTCACAGATGTTGCAAAAACACCACATTTAATGTCTGTATAAACTGTATCTAGTTGTAGTAATCTAGGATAGACCATTCCCACAAAGTCCCGGCAGATTTCATGAAGTAGAGGATTTTGGGACCATGTAAAACCACATCTTACTTGATCTAAGTTACTTGGACTTGGTCAATCTTGACTAAATTAATAAGTTATTTTGTCTGCATGGAACACTAACTGACTTGTGAGTCAGTGTCCAACTTGGAGAGATTCCACCTAGTTTTAAGTCTGTAGAACATGTCCGGTGCCAATATACTGTCCGACTTAGAGGGGGTTTCACCCTATGATCGTTGCCATTGTTGATGCTAATTAGAATCTCGTCTAATCTTTGAATACGGTGATGAAGACCCGTGCAGCAAACCGTGAGAGGGCAGTGGTGAGGAGAAAAGACGCAAGTGAGTCGTGAAATAAGGCATCTTCATGCTGCTTGAGTGCGTCTTAATACGATTATCGGATTATGAAGCCCGAACAAGTTGAAACAACTAAGAGACGCCCATATGAAGAACGAATGCTCATAATTTGAGGCCTCATTGCACAGTACTGTTTGTTCAGAAAGTTTTTACAAAACAGGATTTTTTTTTCTGGAAATTTGTATGCTCTGTGGAGGACTGGTAATCGATTTGCGATCCAGACAGCTCGGTGGGCTGCGAGGCCCATAAGTTCAATAAATGACATTTTGTAAAGGGCCACTTAATGGACGCTGGCCATTATTCCACTGCTGCTCGAAGAAGATCTGATTCCAGGGCATTATTCATCGTTACATTTACATGCCATTCTAAAAGGTTTTCCATTTGAGCCCAGGTCATCTGTCACCTTTTTTCTGACTGCTGCCAGAAGCGGAGTGTTTTTCCTCACTTCGGTGGATTTTGCTGTCTTCGGAGAACTGCTGCCGGAGGACCAATAGTTTACAAGGCAGCGATTCTGATGGCAAAGATATTTTTGTCTGATTGAAGACTGCATGAAGATGCGGCTGGTGCCGACAACTTCCATCTGACATCACAATGCTATGGACAATTCGTCTGGAAAAAACTGGTTAATGACTACTGACCCTGGAAACGTATTAATTTGAAATCAATTAACAATCCATTTCTGATGGGAAGTTGTTCAATGATATTGTAGGCAAATTGATTGAAATTGATGATAAATTGGTAGTAAACTGATATTCCATACGTGTAATGACTACTGACCATGAATGCGTATTAATTTGCAATCCATTTCTGATGGGAAGTTGTTCAAAGACATTGTAGGTAAACTGATTGCATTGATTGGCAATGACTGCCCTAATGGACAATGATCATTTAGGAAATCGTTCAACCATCAAGTTGATAAAATGTTTTCACAGGTGATCTGTTAATGACTTACATGTAACAAATTGTTTGTTTCAGACTAGTTGATCTCGGGTTGCAACTGTATTTATCAGTTTTGAAACCAACCTGCTAATACATTAGTGGCAAACTGTGTTTTTAACAAATATCAGTTAACAATCAATGTTTCATAATTTTCATTGTTCTGAAATTGGTTTTTGTCAACCACTTGGCATTCGCTTTTTCCAGAAGATAAAGAATTTCCTGCATCGCCATTTTCCTCTGGTTTGGCGATGGTGACAATTTCTGTATAACAACCACTGGCAGCAAAATCATTTGCTAACTGATTGTTTGAAACAATGTCAGTCTGCAATCAGTCTTTCATCGCTCTGCAATTGGTTTTTGGAGGCCACTATGCAATCAATTTTTCAAGAGAAAGACATCTTCCTGTATCGATGTTTGCTCCCTATTTGGTGAGGGTTGAAAATTTCTGTATAACCACCGCTTGGTGGATGAAGATACACAAGTTCATCTTTTTTTTCGTATCGCAGTCGTTTCAGCTTAACTCAAGATTGATTTTTTAAGTGCCGCTGCCGTTTCTTAATTGGTTAATTTCGCTGAACTCGGAGATGCTCCCACGCCTGGGTCGTCACTCACGCTTAGTGTTATTAAGCCCGAAAGCGCCAGGACGGAAATTCATTTTCCAGTAAAAAAGTCTGGCTTCTCGAAGGCGCTGTTATCGCTAATGATTTGCAACGAGGGAATGACTGCCAGTCACAATTTGCAAAACTGGTACATTTCGGCGTAATATTGCAAAAATGCGTAATTGAAGTCTGCACTTTTGTTTCATTCATCTACGCTTTCACCTCTCATAATTTGCTGTCTGCTTCAGAGGTTGGACTGCTCCAAGATAATTCCTCAGCAGTCATTGGATTCTGGCGAATGCCACCTGTTCTGCCAATGACATCTTGAAACTTGTGTTGGCAGACTTGTTTTAGGTTGCAAAGATGTAAAAGGACGAAGTCGTACTGTACTATTCCACCATTGGTGTCAGAAGAAGCTGTTGCAAGCAGCAATGACAGAGCTGTATAGAACCATGAAAACGTTGCGAACTACTCATCCAAATGATAACATGCAGTACACAAGTTTGAAGTTAGCGAAATTAAAACTTAGAGAGTACTAGTAAAATAAGGAATGTACAATACAAACGAACAAACAGCAAAGACTTTCCAAAAAAACAAGAACTTGCAAAGAATCAATTGAAGCTTACACAGAAACACAAGAACCGTATCAAGGACTGGGCTGAACTTGCTGAGAATTAAGTCATACTTGCAGTGCTCTATATCAAGATCCTATCAAGATTTGCAATTTTTACAGTGACACTGAAGTCCTTGAAGTCCCCCTGAACTTCCACTGAAGTCCTTGAAATCCTTGAAGTTCCCCTGAACTTCCACTGAAGTCCTTGAAATCCTTGAAGTCTGGTTGAAATTCTCCCTGAAATCCTTACAGATCTGCTAAAGTCATTGCAGACTCGCTGAATGAAGTTCTTGCAGTCCCGTTGAGGCCCTCGAAGCCCTACAGATGTTCTTGAAGTCTTTTAAGCATGATCGGAACAATATGGTAAAGCTCCAAGCTGGAAGGACTAAGCCCATTAACTCGCCACAAATCCTCTGGAAATTATTGACATATTCGTCTTTCTCTCTGTGTCGACTCGAGCATGAATTCGCCCCATGGCGGTAGTTGTTGATTTAGCAGACCACTACTGGCAGCTCGAAGAATCCAATGCAGAAATGCAAATTGAAAGTATTTTGATAGGATGCGTATAATATCGCTTCGGTCCCATGCCATAGACTTTTCAGGAGAACGTTTGAAAGAATATATCATTTTCCCGTTGGGGAAATGTAATCTCGAAGGACCGAGTGATGGCTCAAGACAGCGGAAAGATGGAGCTTCTACAACACGCATGTTAAGCAACGGCACCACCATTGCTAAAAAATGCAATCGCTTCAGCAGTGTCCCAATGGCAAACACATGGCTTCCCTGCAAAAGTGCAAGGTAATTGAATTTATGCGTAGTATGGCGTGCCTAATGTTGCCCCGCAGGCACCACATACTACAGGCGCATTAGGGAAGTCCCCTTTGGCTGCATCACCGAGCTTCTGGGACATTGAATTTAATTTCGCCCTCGAAGAGAAGGGGCGGAAATGAGATGGATATCTCGTGGATACCAGGAAATCCATCTTTGGAGTCCCCGAGGCATTTATGGTTTCTTAGCGAAACCAAGACTTGGGCTCTAATTAGGTTCTTCCTCGGAAGTACGGTGGAGTGGGTTGAGACGGTGCTGCTTAATTGCTGCTCTGGCCAGTATTTTTGCCTGGACATTGAAAACTGCCTTAGCAAACCGCTATGTAATGACCTCCCAAGTGGGACGTTCATCTGCAGGAGTAAATGTCCCATTGATAATTGACATGCAGGTCTATGAATTAACGACCAAACCTGACTGTGTCATCAAAGACCACCTTTGGCGCCCTCCAGTTCATGATTTCCATTAATTAAAATCCAATCTTGACGTACATGCAATCTATTTGAGGCCCGTGCCACACGCTGGTTGTGCTCCCGGACTTTCTTTATAACACGTGAATATTAGCTTCTGTTCGGGGCTTCAATAATTAAATTTCAATCTCTGATGGGTTGCTTTGAATTTCGTTTAGCACTAATGAGAAAACCAGTGCTCGTTAAATATTGACACTATTAACCCTTCCCAGCCCGATAGCTCCAATCGGGGCACAAATTTACGCTTCGGTGGCATTTTGACTACTGCTACTGACCTAAGGATGTCAAAGATGGAAACAACTGTTGAAGCAAGGGTCGTGTAGGCCCGGTTGCACCATTGTAGGCTCGATACCCTGAGATTATCCATAACCACAAGGGCTAGAAGGTTTTTTGATCCATTTTATTACAGGGTTTTTAACGCAAGGTTAGTAAACCTGTAGATAGCATGGAAATCAATGAAATATTCAACAACAGATGCTAGTTTTACAGCTGTTCTGTTATTTCACCCAAAACTAGCTTTGAATTTGACATATCAATCAAATGAATGTGATCTTGGTAATGTCACACTGCTCAGTAAGCATCATCTGTGAAGTCCATGAAGGATTTCGTCATCTGACTCATCTATTTTTTCACAAACCTTAGGTTAACCCGGCTTATTAGCTAAGGTTGATCTTGGTAGAGTAATTTCACTGTTCGTTGTTAGGTAACTAAACATCGTCTATGAAGTCCTGTCGATGAAGGACATCGTCATCTGACTCATCTATTTTTATTGCAAACCTTTCGGTTAACTCTGCTTACTAGCTGAGTTAACTTTTCTTCATGGTTACCCATGGTTAACTGAAAAGTTTCTGTGGTGCAATTCTTCTCCTTTGGGTTTTGGTTAGTTTGTTGGTGCTACCGGGCCTCAGCATTTACTGCTGAATAACTGGTTAGTCAATTTTGTGAAGATTTGTAAACTCGGGACGTAATTCTGAAAATTTAACATTGACGGTACAGTATAGAGTCCTGAACCACCTTAATGTCAGTTGTCACCTCGGAAGCCCTGCAGAATACAGATGCCCGATAACATCGAAGGTTAGGATTGTGCTCGATTAGGATCGTTTAACACTTGCTTTAATGACTCTATATTGATTTTTCTCCAGGAACATTCAGCAAAGCCGTGGTCACCGCAGCATTGTAGATGCCGGGCCCGTAATGCTGATTCTGCTTTGGTTGATCGAGTTTTCTGCACCGGTGGGTTAGGATCCATGCCCTACGCTGGGCAAAAAGTAGGCGAACGGGGGTTCTGATCCCAGTTGCACCGATGGCAATTGGCGCGGCTCGTACGACTAGCGAACAGCGCGTTTACGTTATTAAATTCATAGGCTGCAATGGCTTTACGGCTGCCCAGGGACCCATTACGAAATCTCCAGAAGTGCCTTTACGACGAAGGAGGGGAACAGCATAAAAAGTGAATGTTTTGTCTCTTCGATGTTGCTTTCCAGCTTGAGGAGCACTTCTTAGTCTCAATCTTGCAGCCCAATTAGACCTGTTCGAAACATGGGCCGGCTAGCTTGATTTTGGTCTTCGCGGTGCACGTTTTTAAGCCGCCTTACCAATTCTTGAGCAGGATCCATTGGGCCTATTCGTATTGTCATTGATTTTGGTCAACGTGTTTTAGTATTATTTTACCGTTGATTTAGGGCCAACAGTCTGTCCAAGACCTGGTACCGACAGTACCCTTCGGCCTGTCACCATGTCAGATACAACTTAAGGTGTTCAGATTGAAACTGGGGTCCAGTCCCCTTTCTTCTCTAACTGAAACATCTTCATTGCTAACAGATTTAAGTGCAAATGATTCCAGCCATAGGGTTCTGTACTCCTCCCGTTTCTCGAGCGACACAGGTGCGGTACGTAAACGACATGTGCAAGGACAATCTCAGACTGAAGTTCTATTGGCAATACGTTTAGTTCTGTGAAGAACCTACAAAAACAGTTTGCTTGTAAGCCCTAGAGATTTTAGAAATTTGAAGATGTCGAGCATACAAAAATGTTGAATGGCAAACACAAGTGGAATGTAAAATTACGGAGATTGCTTTGAACTGAGCCTAATGAAAATGTTGCTAAGTGCACAAGCCCTAGTATGTGGGCACGGGGTCCCCCGGGTGAGGCACTTATCAAATTACGGTATCAATTATTGACGCGTTCTAGGGCGCTCCACTTTAAAGGACCGACATTCGCGACTTCAAAAACTCGTCTTTTAAATTAGTTCCTAAATGTTGCGAGCGAATTCCCTCACTCTTGCAAAATGGATTTTGCATAATTTAAGTTGAGTTGCGCAGGTCTCACGTAGATTTGATCGAAATTAAGCTTCTTTGAGAGATGCCAAATTTCCAAAATGTTCTCCAAAAACATCCATCCCGAAAACATGAAGCCGAATAGGCCTACTGCATATTACTTTTACAAACATCTCATCTTCAAATTTCACGTTGAAAGACTTCCAAGACTTTAAATTAATATTTAAGGTGGACCAGTTGCTTGGCCTCCTAGGTCCCCAGATTTATCATGCCTGGATTTCTTCTTATGGGGACACCTAAAGACCTTAGTATATGGGACGCCTGTGGAGTCTCATGATGATCTTGTGGCCAGAATTGCAGTTGCGGCTGGCAATGTTAATGACATGCCAGGCATACTGCACATGGTAGACATTTTGAGCAATTTCTGTAAACCAGTCTAATAAAATGAAGGAATGTATGTTCCATTTGTTGCTAACATTTGTCCGTGTAACGTATGAATAGTCAACGTTGGACCCTAGGTTCATTGATGAAACCTGTGTCTTTCAGTTTACTCTAACACCAGGTGGCGTTTGTACCATGAGTTCAAAAACACCCTGTAGGTGGCGCTGGGATAGTGCTAAGGTTATGTTATCCACAAAATTCCCACACAGTTTGAACAGAAAATCTTCTGGAAGTCGTTTCCAAGCTGAAGGAAGATTATAGGCTGTTGAGCAAGATTTGTGGGGCCCTGCCAAGAGGAATTATGCTCAATGAAGTAGAAGCTGAACATTCCTTTGCGCTGTATTATCCTCTAATTAATTAAACGGAGGGCGCTCGATGCAAACGAGAGCGATAAGCGGCAGAGCTTAGGAACTCCCTAATCGCGCGTTTAATTGCCAACACTGTTGGGCAGTTGCAGTTCAAATGTTTTCAAAGGCCATGTATTGATTTAATCGCTAATGGTCTGCACTTTATGGCCTCGTGTAATGCAGCGAGGACATTCCTCAACGGGTATGCTGGATCCTACCAAAGGTCTGATGGATCAACTGTAGAGCGAAGCAAGATGAAAAGACATTGGAGATGGGAAATACTCATCGAATTCTGATTCGGTACTACTAAATATTAATAAAAATACTCGGCACGATGCTGCAATTTGGAGCTACATGTCCATGCCGAAAACTTTGTTAAGGGACAACATTCAGTTTAGCTCGGTACTATACTGCCAGCAACATAGACTGTGTGAAGAGAGTCAAATCCATTAACTAATTTATTGGGCACTAACCATCTCGTTTGGGTGGTCGCCAACGTCATTGCTAAATTGGATTTCTGGTACATTGTAGCTTAGGAACATGCAGCACTTTGGAAGTACATTCCAATGTATTAGCACGCAAAGTATTAATGTTTTTATAGGGCTATGTAAACTCATTGCTGTGCTTGTTCAAAGTTTTCCAATGTATTTAATATGGGAGTTTGAAGATAGTCGTACAGTTTGCGCATTATGGGGTGCCGAGAATGGGTCCAATATCAGTATTGGGTCTATCCTGAAATGCATCTTATTTTTTATTGACGAAAACGTAAAATGCGAGAATACCGTGAATTAACCAAATCTTTGGATTTATACAGAAGGCAATTTATCCAAACACAAATACAGAGTTCATACCGTCAGGGAAGTCTGGGAAATTAAAAGTTGTGATCAGGGAAAGTCGTGGAAATCTTGACATTTTGACAATTAAGTCATGGAAATTTAGGTGGAATAAGAATAAGAATTGGTATAAGACTCTCACAATTCAGAGAAATTAATCTGATTTGGTCAGGGAATGTCAGGGAAATTGAGTTGCAAATTTTGGTATGAACCATGAAATACTGAAATATCCATGCCCATCCATAATACTGGTTTGAGTCTTGAAGACAACACCAGAAATGCATGGAGTGTAAATCCAGGCACCGTCTACCAACTGAAACTGAATGATTATTAAAATAGTTGAAAACTATAGTTTTCTATCATAATAAAGCAGTGTGATTTGCTTAAAAGCAGACTAAAGAAAATCAGTATACATGTAAATACTGATTCTCTGGAAGTTCAAAGTCAACCGACATTAAAAACAACCCCTCAAACTGCCAGAACAGAATATGATGCAAATTCTAGCATTATATAAGATGCACATGCCATTCTGATGCATTGCTCTTTATAAAATGGTATTTTAGCATGTCTAGTCACCGTTTGATGACGTACTCTGAACCCTTTAAGGCCAACAAACAAGTTTGGTTGATGGCAACTCTGGTTTCCGGTGTGCAGTGCTGCTTGATGGTGGAGGGCTTCTCATGTTCATGTCCTCTGTTACTAATAAGGGCTTTTATGTTCTAATTTATGTTCTGTAAGCGGATAATCGTAGTGCCCATCGATGGTTGCGCATGTTTCGACGCAATTAACTCTATTATTGGAGCGAGGATTGTTGGGAACGTCATGGTATATCGGGTAGATGAAAACCAAGCTATTGGAAGACACGTGACCCTGTGTTTTGATGAAGTCAGCATTTCCTTTCCATTGCAGTCCAGCAGCTGTTGAAACCACATTAACGTTACTGTAATGCCATCATCGCATAATATGTCCTTATCATATTTTCTCATGAATATCGTTTAGAAAACATCCATTGCAGTTTTCTAAAAAAAAAGTTTTCATGATAATGGTGCATTGGTAACTCGAAAATGATTTTTGACGTGTAAAAATACCATTCCTTCTCGAATGGTCCCATCCAGCAGTATGTTCCAAATGCTCACCGGCTGGGACAATAACTTTTGAAATTGGATAAAGGCTTCCTTAATATTGCAATATGGCTCTTTGGGGTGTACTGGGAGGTATATCTGACAGGTTCTCACTGCAAACGTTCAGGAATTATGGCAATTCAGTTTATCTGTTCTATGGGAATATGCAAAAGGTCCTTCGTTGTATCAATTTACCCGACAGGCATAAACAATTTCTTTTTCTGACTTGTAAGTTTTCAGCTGTTTGACTCTTGACTGTATCATTTCCTGAATTTTCCTGAAAACTGAGCTGGTATTTAATAACCAAATTGCTTCTTTGGGAGAGTATGCGATAAGGTCGAGTTTGTTATTGTGCGAATTGCTTGTTAAATTGGGCGTTATGAGTTTTAAGCATAATAGTTAAATACTGTAATTAGACATTAATGCAATTAGAACATATAAAGAAATTAACTATGCTCGGAATATGAGTTTTATTCGGAAATTTTGGCAGAGTAATGCAGTCAAAGAACCGTTCATTTTAATATAAAAATGCATTAATATAAAGTGCTTCTTAAATTCTTCTTATTGCGACGAAAGGGATATTTGCAATGCAAAGTTGGAATTGTTACGAGCTGTTTCTTACATTTTAAGGCTTTCCAGACAGTCTTGTTCTCTTCAAAACATTTTAAAGCACATTTGTTTTTTTTAAAATTATTTTGGCTGATGCATTGCCTTATGTTTGTAGATTAAGCAAAATCAATGCCTGGCGCTTTGCTACATAAATAATTCTGACGCATTTTTTTTAAACAATGGCGTTATTTGTGTTCAGATGGTAACGAGAACATCGTTTTGCGCTGAAAGATTGAAATTCTTTTCTGACAATATTGGAAAATAGAACTTTGTTAAAGCAAGACCGAATGTTTGACATGCAGTTGGAAGGCAGATAAAACCATCTGTATGCAAATTGGGAAAAATATTATTCTTTGTTGATCTTGTAGCAACAACTTTTTCCCTGCTTTCACATGTTGCTGAACGCGTCTCAAACACATTAAATACTCGATCAATACATTTAGCTAAGTAAGATATCTGCTTAACGTCTTGGTTGGGTTCCTGAAAACCACGACTTTAACTAAAACGTCTAGTGAAGCGGAATTGTATAAAAATAAGATTTGATTATTGTATGTAAGGTTGGTTTCTGTTGGTAACATAACGAGTCTAGTAGTAGGGAGGGCCTTTTTACCAAAAAAAAAGGGATATTTTTGTAGATCTGTAATTTTTCTCAACGATGTTAATTGAGGACTCCTGAAATTTTGTACATGTAATTTGTTTCTATGCTTGGCACAAGCTCACTCGAAACGGTTTTCATAAAGTTTCCACTTGAAACTAACAGATCCATTCGTAGAATGCACAGTGTAGAAAATAATAATTCTAGCTCCTCTTCAAAATAACCTGTTTTGTTTTTGTGTAACGTAATAGTCCTGGTACAGCATAGGCCCTTCAGGGTTCCCTCGGACCTGGAAAACCTGAAAAAGTTAGAAAAACTAAAAAAGTCTGGAAAAGTCAGGTAATATGGCTTCACTTTGAAAAAGTCAGGGAAATTCAGCAAATCAGCGATGCGTTTTACATAGCTGGTTATTGATTATAACACAAAAGTCAAGAGATGGCAAGCAGTTCAGTGGGAAAAAAATGATGAAATTGTTAATTAAAAAACTGATGTAAAAATGTAAACCTAATGAAAATTCGTGTTTTGTTGACTATTTCTGTAATGACCACCGATGAATAATAGCATCCTTACATTTAATGCCATATTTTGCATTTTCAGTGATCAAGATGGTCAGGGAATTGAAAATTTCATTTCTAAGGGAACCCTGGAATTTGGGAAACCGGGCTTCTCTAGATGTACCATAGGCTTGCAGTGATTGCCTGGTAGTTAGGAAAAGCAATCAGAAATTACATTTTTAGGTAAGGTTAACCACAAAAAAAACGGAAATGAACACAAAAAACCTGGTTTAATATAAAGTTATTGTAGGGCTTAAGCCGAGATGCCACAATCCTCTATTGCCCCCTGAAATGACCAGAAATAACGGGGAAGAAAATTGCTGCCCGGAGCAGATAAAAGCCCAATTTGGGCAGGTATAATTCTGGTGCCTGGACTCCTAAGTGGGTTCAAACAATTTGTGGCCCAATGGTGGGTCCCAATTGCTGGTTCTCGCAGAATAGCGGGTTTCGCGACCGTGCAATTTCGATCCTGTTATTCCAACCTGTTTCCTGCGCTAATGGCGCATGCCCACTACGAGCCAGTGTTTATTTTATCAATCAGCTTGACTTTATCGGTAATGGGGTTGTATATAAATTACGTTTGTTCGTTTCCAATTGGCTTTTTTTTGCCCCTGGCACGCTTATTGGAGTCTGGCCACGCGCCCTTCCGAATCAATAACGCAATCATCCGTCCTCGATTTGTTGTTTTATTGCCAGAAACGCAGTTTCCGGTCTGGTTTTTCCAGAGCCGGCTTGTGGCACCTCTGTCAATTACTAATTGGACAGTTTAGCTGGGGTTCTTATGGCATGCTTGGTTGGGAGTTGATCATCCGTAGTTTGGCAAGCAAGTAGCATGAGATGCACCTTAGTTTTACTGATGTTTGACAGAAATTCATGGTCAACTTGTCAAGTATCTGGAGCTGGGTTGTGCATCCTATTGAATTGGAAATATGTTAAATGATTTGCATGCTGAAATCATTGCCCCTCTCGACCCACCATGTTCATGTTGCCTGGTTGGTTTCAATTAACATCATCGACAGTTTCACGTGATTAGCATAATTAGCACGTGGAATCAATTATTCATCCCATAACGAACTCACTGAGGCCAATGGGATGAATAATTTATGGTAACTTCCAACCATAAATTCCAATAATTTATGGTAAATGGACACTAGCATTCTTCCAATGAAAAATCTGGTGAAATAAGTGATTGTCAAATTGCAATCTCCTGATAACCCTGCTCAAGCTTGTGTCCGAGTTTTACTCGTTGAAGTGTTTTAGTATCTTCTAGTCATAAGAGTCATGGAAAGGTCATGAAATTTACATTAAGGTTACCCAGTTTTTGCCTTTCATTGATTCACATTAAAAATTCGGGAATTCGTCACTTTTCATCCTATTTTGTGAAACAAAAATTGCCTATGGTTAACCACTGATCATGCCTAACCTAGGGTAGAGGATGTCTGAAAATCAGTATGACAGAGGAGGTGTCTGACAATTACTATGGCAGAGGAGGTGACTGAAAATCACTATTTTGTGATGTCACAAAACTTGAACGCCCCCATATTCAAATAAACATTAAACAATTTTTGAAGTCGTCAAAAAGTTATTGAATGGTCATGGAATTTGCAATGCCAAATCCAGAATAGAACCTGAACTCTATTGATTTCGTGCCATTTAATTTCCACTAGCATGTTCCAAACTGAAAGCAAACTCCAAAATGGCGTAAAAGTTATCTTGGAGCTAGATTGTGTGCAGTTTTCAAAGAGCCAAAGATTGTGATCGCTTGGTTATCGCTGGTAGGGACTTTAATGAGTTTCAGAGAAATAGTGCTTCCGTTTGTAATAGCTCACTGTCCATACAATGAAGATTGAGATCGGTTTGATTATCGTTGATGGACTGTAATGAGTTTGGAGGATAACAGGATATTAGCATCGTTTACTGCACCATCAACAATACAAATTAAAAAAACGCATTGTTATGAAGAATAATTATAGCAATTACGTCTGGTGGAAGATTTGAACTGCTGGATTTGATGGCTTTTTAGGAAAACTCACAGGGTGTCTACCGGTCACGGAAGTCATGCAAAAGTCCTGAAATTTACATTAGGGTCATGGAATTTTCGCCTTTGATTGATATTCAAATTTTTTTTATATTAAAATTCATCATTTGCCATCCAGTTTGTGAAAAAATTCCCCTATGGAGTTTTTTGACCAGTGACCATGTCATCACTAGGGTAGAGGATGTTTGACAATCACTATTTTGTGATGGCTTAAAACTTAAACAGCCCCATATTCTAATAGACTTTTGAAAAAATTGGAAGTCATTAAAAGTTCATTGAAATTCAGTGGAATTTGGAATACCAAATAGTCACACTGACTGAGAAAGTCACGAAAAGGAGGGCATTTGACCTCACACTTGAAGAACAGGCAGGGAGTACACACCCGGCGTCTTTAAGAGACCGGATCATAGTCCCGTATGCACTACGGAAGTTTCAGGAGTTTTTCTTTAAATCTTCATTTCTAACATCCGGTTCTTCTCATGGTTTGATGTATCGTAGTGCATCGCAATGCAGTGCCCTCCAGCAACCAACCTCGATTTGCAATGATCGATGGCCGCCATTAATTGTTCCACTCATTAGCGTTTTTACTCTTCTGTCATTTAGCGACAAGCTGGTTGCTGCAGAGGCACCTCTCCAATGCTGAAAAATCGCATCCGATCGGCTTAGCGCAATTATTTATAGGCAGTACGTGATGGAGTTTTCGTCGCCCGTGCCATGGACGAGTTGCTTGTGGCAAGCTGTTGTCCTCCAAGAATCTCCCCATTGAAGCAATCAGTGGACTGGTGTATTGTTTTGTAATTGCATCGGACTTCTTTTTCACCAGATGCCACGCCGATGAGCTGTTTACCGCAAGACGCCAAACCGCACGAAAGCCGATAAGCTGGTTGCGACGCCCTCCGTGGCAGGAGCTTCCATGGCGTATGACAAGGGCTCGAGAGCGGAGATGACATCGAAAATCCCCTAAGTGTTCTGGGAGTCCGCAGGAAGATCCGTTGGAAATTTCAATGAGGTTACCGGTCTATGAAACCCCTCAGGACATTAAAGCTGATGTACATGCAGTGCTCTCGGGGTTGGACGACACTGAGCGGAACCGGTGGTGAAAACTCACAAGGTTCATTGGAAACTCACAGGGTTCATTGGAAACTCACAGGGTTCATTGGAAACTCACAGGGTTTATTGGAAACTCACAGGGTTTATTGGAAACTCACAGGGTTCATTGAAAACTCACAGGGTTCATTGAAATCTCACAATGTTCATTGCAAGCTCACAAGGTTCATTGAAAACTCACAAGGCATTGGAAAGATCCGTTGGAAATTTCAATGAGGTTACCTGTCTATGAAACCCCTCTGGACATTAAAGCTGATGTACATGCAGTGCTCTCGGAGTTGGACGACGTTGAATGGAACTGGTGCTGTGGTGAAAACACAAGGTTCATTGAAATCTCACAAGGCATTGGAAACTTTGAAGGTGTATTGGAAACTTACAATGTTCGTTGGAAACTTACAATGTTCGTTGGAAACTCACAATGTTCGTTGGAAACTCACAATGTTCGTTGGAAACTCACAATGTTCGTTGGAAACTCACAATGTTCGTTGGAAA
>JAQGAF010002608.1:0-21535 GCA_034687865.1 Kryphioiulus occultus
GAACAAGTGTTGAAAAGCTGTTGAACAAGTGTTGAAAAGCTGTTGAACAAGTGTTGAAAAGCTGTTGAACAAGTGTTGAAAAGCTGTTGAACAAGTGTTAAAAACGTTCGATGTGCTCATCTGAATGGCAAAATTACCTTGAAGTGGTCCGGGGAGGAGTGCACGTAGATGACGAAGTAAAGACCGCTCCCCAGGGGGTGCTGCTCGTCTGGCAAGCACCTCTCGCTGGGTTGCTGCACGTAGTGAAAGTCAGTGAGGTCGATCAGGTGGGACTCTGGGGGCATCTTTAACTGGTCCTTTCCCAGCCACGTGACTGGGCGGGGCCTCTGCTGCCTGGCGATGGACGACACGCTGATGTAGAGGAGGATGAACGTGTAGAGCGACACCAGCGCCGTGGTCATGGCCACCAGGTGGCACGAGCGCCACCACAAGCTGGCGCTGCTTGTCCTGTGGAAAAGCACGAATCCAAGGAAGGGCAGCCTGGCGAGAGGGGACGATGACCGCGCCATCTTTCGTTCCTTCCCGAAATTACGAGTCCGGTTCAAAGGTCACGGTCCGCCATTTGTGAAGGCTGGCGAGGAACTGGGTATCCATCAAAACGTCCATGTGTAATCATTGGCCATTTCTTGAACTGCAAAAGGAAAACATTGTTCAGAACGGTTTCAGCATCTGGGCACAATTACCCCTGATGTGGGGCAATCACTGAGTGCTTCTGAGCTGTAGGGGAAACATGCAAACATGTATAAGGGGCAAACATAATAATTTTGGTACAAAGTAAAAAATAATATTATTTTATTTGAATCGATGCTGTAAACATAGAATTCCCCCAGGCCCCAGACCTGAAAAACCTGGAATTGCCAGAAAAACTGAAAAGGCCTGGGAAAGTCAGGAAAAATGAATTTTCTTTGAAAAGTCAAGGAAATTCAGTAAGTCCATACTGCATTTTACATAACTAGTTATTGGTTAACATAAAAATCGAGATGACAAAGCAATTCTGTGGTAAAAGTAATAATTGCATTGTGAACTTAAAAAACAATCTAAATTTGCAGTTGCCTTTTGACAATTTGTGATCTATCTTCTATTCACATGTACACTTCATTTACATTTACACATTCGTTTTTGTATTTTTAGTGGTCAGGGTGGTCAGGGAAATTGCATTTAAAACCTGGAAAAGTCAGGGAAATGTCAGGGAAGTTGAAACAGTCATGTGCAGTAAATACAGGTTTGGGGTGTATTGTGACACTGAGTAGTACATTTAGATGTGGCATCCACTGTATCAGAAACAGGATTTTATTTTTTTAGTTTACTTATTTGATAGTGCAATATTTTTCAATATTGAAAATCAACTTTTCATTGCAGGTGTCCAGCTTGGTCAACGTTTGTTTCGCAAAATACTCGTGATCAACGGCTAACGTCAGTGGTGAAACTGTCATGCCTGATGCTAACATTGCATCATTAGCTGGATGTCATCTCCATAACGCAGGATACCATTTGTACAATACATGATGCTATTTCTACATCCCGTGATGACATTTAAAAAATACAGGATACCAGTTCCACAACACAGGATACTATTTCCACGACACTGGATGCCATTTCCACGACACATGATACAATTTCCACGCGTCAGGAAACCATTTCCACAACTCAGGATACCATTATCTCAACTCAGGATACCATTATCGCAACCCAGAATACCATTACCGCAACCCAGAATACCATTTCCACAACTCAGGATACCGTGTTCA
Source organism: Kryphioiulus occultus (assembly GCA_034687865.1). Classification (NCBI taxonomy): domain Eukaryota; kingdom Metazoa; phylum Arthropoda; class Diplopoda; order Julida; family Julidae; genus Kryphioiulus; species Kryphioiulus occultus. The sequence goes on from JAQGAF010002608.1 coordinate 1,749, forward strand.
CAACTCAGGATACCGTTTCCACAACTCAGGATACCATTTGGATATTTGGAACGTTGAATGTCTCGGGGCTGGAACTGGCAAGTACCATTTAAATTGCAGTCTTTAGTGTGTTCTCGTAATATTAGTCATGCATCGGAATTTCCAAACGCGTGTTTGAGATCTCTGAAACCGTCAAAGTCAGGGCAAAATTTCCAGTTACAAAGTTCTGGATCGCACTTTAATTAGCAGAAGGTTAACCGACCCTATCTACCAGGCGATTTACATGCCTCAAGACTGTCCCAAACATAAATCCATGCCTTTGAATCGCAACTCGTAAATTTCCAAACGTAACCGCCATATTGGCGACATTTATTAGCAACGTTTTTCTTAGGCAGTTTCTAGTACCGACATAAATTAATTTCCCTAGTGTTTTTTGTCATTAATTGGCAATTGAACGTAGGAACGAATGCTCATGAAGGAAACATTGCTTCTTGAGTTCCCTTGTTTATCGACCGCGGAAATGGCGTTTTTCAAATGCGGAAAAGTTCGCTTCGAACGTTATTTTCCCATATTTCAACCCCAGTGTTCTTCGAAAAGTTTGCAAATGGCCGCCGACACGTTCAGGCGTACCCGAACCCGTCATCATTACCATATTTTTCCCCTCCAAACTGTCGGATTACCAAATCTTTGTTTCGGATCTGACGTTTTTCATCGCCGTTTTCCTTCCTTATCGCTGGTATCACTCCGCGCGATTTAAACCTGATTTGCGAGCGAATGGGAACGCGGAAATGCATCGAAGTTCCCCCTCCCCTCCGAAGGGGGCCTGTCTGCTGGGGGTCCCCGCACGGCTTCGCTTCCCCTCATATCGGCCTACCACACAGGTGCCGCTCATTGACACCCCATAATCGATGCACTAATTTCAACCACTCGTGTATCACACGCCTAGTAAGAGTACACTAATGAGAGCAGAAAGTAGTCCCATCTTCTGACATTATGTAGCTACTGTAAGAAGCTATGTTGACTGCCAGCCTGGAGAACGTAGAACTACATGTATCAGGGAATTGTACAGAGTGTTTAGAAAAGGACGCAACCCTAAATGTATAATAATAATGATAATAAAATGTATTCCCATAAACAGGAAAAGGAGATAGAAGGTTGCATAAAAGACAATTCTTAAACATATCCATGTCATAACCACTATCTACCGTATAGTAAATGTAGCTTCGATAAATCAGCAAAAAGACGATTGGCTTAATAATCAGTTCCATTACACCGTATAATGAATTGTTAGTATGAAAAGATTTACTGTAACTCCTGTTTTGCTCGTGGGGTGGCGCCACTGTCAACTACACGCATTGGACTGGGAAATTCCCTTTGTGTTGTGGTGAAAACTTCTAGCTTTTGCTGTGTGACAATCAAATCTACAACATTTGCATTTGAGTTGACTGTACAGTGTATATAGATAACATAATCCCCATTCAATTATTATGTTATACTTTTTGAAAAATATTAGACTGTAGCACAACAAAAGTTTAAAATTAGCAAAAGGTTAAGTTAATTTTTTGTTTTATTGAAGAGATTAGAAAGGTGCATTGTTCATTGAGTTTTTGTTAAAACCATTACAAACGTGCTGTTTTGTAACAAAACTTGACCGCTACTTTCGTATTTATCAAAGCCAAAAGTTGAATAAAGTTACATAACCTCCTTTCAACTACATGTATACATGTATAATTGATTGTGGAATCACATGAAGCATGACGCGTCATTTATTTGTTGCAGCAGCTTTATACAGCTAGCGACCATTTACACACAACTTCGCAGTCTACGAAATGTACAGTTATTTATGTAAAGTCTAACTTTGGTATAAATATCTTACTGTGTGTTGGGATGCACTAAGTGTATTAGCAAAAATAAATGTATAATGCTTGGGGAGCAAATAATTTCAGGAAGAAGACTAAAATAATGTCTTCTCAAAGACTGTTTGGGGTTAGAATTAGATAAATTTTCAACTTGTTGTCTTGGAATATAAATTAACCATTTCCCTTAAATCTATAACTAGATCTGGTTACATTAGGTATTTTTCCTTAATTAAAACTACGTTTTCGCTAATGAATGTCAGTAGTAATGTATGTTCACTAAGTTTAATTGGGTTACTGGATTACACACCCCTGCCACAGGGGATTTTTGTTGCCAGACATTTAATCACCACGTTTAAATGTAGATGTTGCGAATTTTAGAACGAGTCACTTTTACTCTACTGAACTTATTGGTGCCTGTACAAAGAAAAATAAGAGAAAACTTGTGCAGCACGGTGTTGCCTGTTACGCGCTGTAGGTGGCAGCACCACAGGCATTTCATTAATATGTGAAAATGTATAAAAGTGGTGACTCGTTTCCTGATTTCAGGTGATTTTGGGCGTGGTCGAATGGGGGTGGGCAATTTATGGTCACGCACTTAACGTTTAATCGGCTGTTAATTAAACAGAACCAAGCTGTTGAACGTCATTCTTGTATGCTAAACTTGAATTTGACCCTTTTCCTGTTAGGATTATTAGTCTGAAAATTGGCGATAAATTGTCTCCTATGTTGAGTAGATGCCATATTTATTCATCGAAGTTTTATAGTCGTTAATACAAGGCTGACATGCATCGGTAGGAAATTTTTAATTTTCTAAACCTAAAGATTCCTGTTTGCCCCAAAGGAAAGAAATGCAAAACTAACATGTCTCTAAAATCAGCTTTTGACTTAATTGCGATTGCCGACTACACCAATATGCTAATTTCTGGCTGACGTAGATATCTTTTTGATGATATTAATGAACATGCCATGTAGTCAACAAACGACAATGGCGTTTGTCAAAAGCTCTCGGTGACCATAAATTGGTTCTTAGCTGAAGACTACGAATTTCACTTCAGTTTATTACAGGAAAATCTATTGGGCTGACTACGCAAACTTCTAAGTCGTGCCCTTTAAAATTTTGGACAGTTTGTTGCCAGTGCCAATGGTAGTATCGATGTAATTTAAATTGAATTTTTTTCAAAAAACATTTTTCTTGTCAAATAGTCAATTTTTATTAATACTGGGCGCCAGACTACACACCTAAAAGATGATTCGATAAGCTATCCAGTTTTGCAATTTGACAATGCGTGATGAGTCTCACTATTAGCCCTGTAAAAAATTAATTTATAGCTAATCAGCATTGCATAATTTACTGCATGTCTCGCAAGCTGCGAAGCGAGTTTATTAATTGAGAAAAACAACATAGATGTTTTTTCGTCTGTCCGAAAGTAACTCGAGACAGTCAGTAACACTGATTGCGTGCGTGGGTATCATAACCAATCTTTCATTGCACGGGTATACATAATTTGGAGCGTGGAGAAGCTCGAAATATGTGAAGTCATGCACCATGCCTATCTGATAGGGTAGAAATTGTTTTTTATGGCAGTTATTATATCGATATCCACCCAGTTATGAACTGCTTGTTCGCAAATGCACGTGAATGAAGGTTAGCATTTGCCAGTGAATTTTGCATACATGCCAAATATAATTTTTTTTATTTAGCAAATTACAATAGAACCTCTCTAAGTTGACCACCCAAGGGACTGCCTCAAACTGGTCAACATAAGGTATGGAACGAGACTTATACTGAGACAGGAGTTTAATTCCGTGAACTGCATGTACTGCACTTACATTTTACTGTAATCAGTCAGGAATAATCTTATTAAAATGTTCATAATATAGTACTAGTATTGCTAATGTGCTCAAATTTATCCAGCAATTACACGTACCGTACAGTATTATAGTAATACTGGAATTTTACATGCAGAAATACTGCAATGTACAGTGTACTTACTGTAGAAATTCCATTCTGTAATATTAGAAAGCACATCCAGACAATTGCCCTATACATGTTGTGGTAATAAACAGCACAAATGTCGAATCAAATGCAGCGATGTTTTATTTTTGAGGTTCCAATTAAAAAGGAAATTTCCCCTATTTACTGTGTAGCCCCCTTTATCCTGAAAGTGTTCAAAAATGAAATCTACCTCTATAGAGACAGTTACTGTTCAGAGGTGTACAGTATAAGTTTTCCAAGCAGCCCATAAATTTAATCATCTATGGCTTTACATGTTGAGACCACGCTGGTCAACATTCAGTAAATTACTATTGTGTCATAGTCTAAGTGGTCAACATACAACATATAGAGGTGCAGGTGGTCAACATGTGGTGACCGTCCGGGCAGTTAAACATAGGGTGGTTATCGACTTTGGAGGTTTTGCTGTAACATGACTCCCAATATCCACAAGTTTGCAAATAACTATTGAAGGGTGCACACCATAATATTGTAAGTGCCTAGTGAGGGCCAAATACGCTTTTAGCTTAATCTGCCATCCCACACCTAAAGTTGTGCATGAAGATAGTCTTAAAATTGCAGATATCAAGGAACAGTGATAAGTCACTAAGCAAAGTTTGCTAGCGTGAATATGAACAAAGGGCTTTCATCATTGAGACCTTGGAACAAGCCGTTGTTTTTAAAAAAAAAAAAATTACAGAAGCGAGTTTTCAAATCTGGACGTTAAAATTAGGTAAACCCCATAGCCATTATCAAATGAAAAAAAAAACTCTATGCGGCCCTACCTGACACAAGAAAAAGGGTTTTTTATGAATGTTTATTGGTCATGAATACGTTTGGCGAATTCGTTTTTTTGCGCACAAATCATGGTACTTCTAAATGCTCATTTCTTGTTTCATAATTTTGCCTCAACCTGCACGAAAGTCTCACCATGTTGTTTTTTTTTCCAAAATTTATCACAACAATATTTTTCACTACAATGTTGAGTTTTTACCCTCTTGACAAGTTGATTTCTATGCACTTTGTTATGGTTTGGCACCGTCAATTCAGAAAGGACAAAATAAATTGATTTTCGAACGGTCAGACATTCCTGTCATTTATTTTAAGGGTCAGATTAGGCTAACTTTGAATCTCAAATAATTGATTGCTACCTCAATGGACTGGATAGAGTATACCAAAAGCTTAATAGACGCCTCTAAAAATAAAAGTTCTGACCACAAACTTGCTTTTTTGGTATCTGGAAGGACTGGATTCCTCGATGTTTATAAGCAGCTAACAATGAGTATGCAATAAGTCGTATTAAGATTTCGAAAGGTCGGTTAGGTCAACAGCTTATCCACGGCATAAAAATTGCAATTTGTTCCACCCTTTCTATAGATGTCCACCACCCCATTATACCGACAACAACACCGTAACTCATTTTGCTGAAAACTCGATATTGTAGACATGCAGATTCGTGTTGCGCAAAATCGCTCATTTGCTGTAACAATAAGTGAAATGTCAGATAAATTCTTATACTGTGGTATATAAATAATTAAAACCGATGAAAATGATAATTATTTATTATAACAAGGTGATGTCCTTTTTGTATTCCAGGAACAGTGGTCTTCAAACTTTTGGTACCTACGAAAACCTATGCTAAAAATTCACCTTTTTAGGAACCATAGGAACAAAAAAAGCATTTTTTAAATATAAACAGTATATGCCTACACTTAAATTTTGTTTGCTCATATCTGTCATCAGTGCACAATTTGTAGTTGAGGATGGCCCTGTTTTAAAACAGTGGTCCAACTTTTGTTTTTCTTCTTTTTAACTCAATAAACGTAATACTGCGTTCTTCAAGTTGATCCTGTTGAAGAACGCAGTGTTAAACTGCTCCAAAGAACTTCAAAAGAAGCATAAACGTAATAAAACAGAATTTTGATACATTTTTCAAATCACTACCATTCACAACTTCGGAAATGCAATAGGTACTGTATGTACATGTACATGTCACGCAAATCTTCAGATTCTGATTAGAACTATTCTTCTAGATTGTAATTTGTTTGTTACATGTACAAGTATTTTTAAGATATTTAATGGAAGTAGTGGTATAATTGTATTGATTTAATTTTTTGTTGGTGAAGTTGGAACGGATCCTGTTGAATTAACATGGGTTTATATGCTAACCCATGATTCGATATACAGCATTTCGCTTTATGGCCTACTTTCCAAGAACCTATCTAGGCCGTAAAACGAGGTATGGCAGGGAAGTTGCAACAACCTGGAAAAGTTAGGGAAATTTGTACCAGTGATAATGCCAGCCCTAAATTGCCATAACCTCAAATGCTGACTTGAATTTGCTTGTGATGCTGCTCAAAAGAGGGCATATGTAGTCACAGTTATGCGATAGAATGATATTGTCGATTTGAGAAAGAACATTTTCGAAGTGATAAATTAAATTATCAGTAATTGGTGAATTTCGTTTCAATTTGTTCAATACACAGCATTTGGTATTCTGGGAATTTTTTCCAAAAATGGAAAAGCCAGGGAAGTTAATGTTGAGTGGAACTTTGATTTACATTATTTCGAAACTAACGAATACCCTCTTCCTATCAACCTTTCTCTACTGACAAGCGTCAATACTACATGTACAACCTATTTTTCATCAAAATGCCATCCAGTTTCCCAAAATTCAGTCGAGCAAATGCGCCTTAGATTTTAACATTTTGCTAAGATGGTCCGTCTCCACAACCACCCACATGGCCATTAGTTCCTCATTTGCACGGGGTGTACATTGTGTGGAGTGCCAATGAAGACAATAGTCCAACTCATTTGAACGCGGGGTCAAGCACGTTTCGGCGGAGGTGAGGGGATCAGGCCCGCGCCACCCCGGATCGGAGGACCCCCCGCGGGCCCTCACAATGACCTCCCCCGATGCACTAATTAACGAGAGACGGTGGGATGCGTTAATCCAAAGGCCATCCGATTTCATGCAAATCACCGAGAAACCCTCGCGCCTTCCCCGCTGACCGCTATCTGTGAGGGTCATCTCTGCGTGGGCACGGCATGCGAGCAATCCCCTTATAAGGTGTGCTGCGAGGAGGACCAAAGTGCTCGAATTAAACGGGATTGGAGAGTTGAGATGGATGGAGATATGGGAAATAAGGAAATGACGATTCTCTTCAGTTTTGAGTAGGCGAAGAAGGGAGAATTAAATTAAAATTGTTTTAAAGTTAATTTAGTCTGTTTTGAAAGTTGTTTTGAACAGAGGGGCGTACAAATGTAGTGTAACTGGGTTCATTTTTTCTTTGATTTCAGCGCGGTATGTTATTCAACATATTCAAAATCGTTTTCAATTTCTTTTGCTACGTTCTAGAGTTTTGAATTTGGTACACAATTCAGCGAAACCTTTCGATCATGTTCTAATTTTATCGACCGATGAAGTTCCCTCCCCGAATTATTAGCAATTTTAAACGAACAAAAATTCGTTCGAAACCAAAGTGGCACGGAATGCATTTCATTAATTGCCGTTCACCAGTGTTTAGTAATTATAATTATGGTTTTGTTAATTATTATTGTTACTTTTGTAATAATCTTTCATCTTGCAATGCGAAAACCATGCATTTTTGACTTTGATGAAATTCGAAGATTTCAAAACACTGTTTGCCAATCACAGGATGGTGAGTTTGAACCTAATATTTTGGTATTGTATTTAAACTATACAAATGTTCAAAAATATAATACAAATACATGTATTATTCAAATGCCTCAACATGTAACTGGTAAAAGCAATATTTCCATTCCATCGAATACCAAATTTCTTCTCAATAAACACAATATACAACATGTACATGTATAATCAATATATGCACATTTATAAAATATGTACTACCATAATTATTTACAACTAAAATTTGAAAAGAAATTTAGTAATTATGCAGCGTACTACCAGAAGTGCAGCAAATGCCCTCACCAATTATATCCAGGTCGTTTGTCATAGTATGCCCAAATTTGGAAACATTTTGTCAAGTTACTTTGACAACTCTAGCAAATGTACTTTCCTATGTGTACATTTTGAAAAAAAAAATTGTCAAATTAATTTTATGAAGTGGAGTTGGAATGACGTTATTTGGGTTAGTGAGGGCATTTGCTATACTACTACTACCGAGTTCGTTTTGTAACTACTAGTCATTTTGAAGTTTCTAAAGTTTGTAGTTTTAGTAACGACAATGTTTGGTTTTCACGACTAACACATTTAAGCTTAGAATGTGAACCTTGGGAAATTGGGAGACATTGTAGTGGGAAAAATTATTTCCCATCCCTTACTTTTTGGAATGCTGTATCGAATACTGTATGGAAAATTACTGAAGGATCCAGGTTCTAAAACTATCAATATGCCAGCCTTAAAATATGAAATTTTAAGACAAATAAACAAAATTTAGACCACATACCAATACCTCCAGCCACTTAATGATGCTTCGAATGAATATTGGAATAACTTTTAGTTCAGTTTTTGAATCTTTTCAATTGAATTGAATACTGGAAACCTAGTTAGACATGCACACCCGAACTCAGCAAAGGTGGTCTTCTACGCCACCCACCTTGATACACTCCGTAACCCAAACCCCTTCATTTGGTTGAACTCATGGTAACGATCGCTTGCTCGCGATTTTCAGCGCCATCTATTGACCGTAACCCTATTGACTGAACTCCAGGAGTGATTTCGCCACGGTCCGTGCACATTGGTGTTGCCATTGTGGATTTGTATGCCAGTGTTCCAATTGACTGTATCAGGGCTTAACGTCCAGGCAATAATTACACGGTCATTAATCAAGAAAATCAATTAAAAGGATCGTCTTCGAGCGATGGGAGCGACATTTTTAATGACCAGATTGATTTGCTGATTGGGAATTGGGTGAAAACAGCCCCCACCGGTTCTACGCAGGCAGAGCTTGAGATAAACATCTGACAAACCCTTTCGCTGAAATTGAGCTTGAAATCAATTAAAAAGCGAGGACAATTGACGTTCGCCATTAAGTGCTCGGGTTGTTTTTGCACCCCTAGGTGGGCCTTCTTTTGGGGTCATCCCTGTCAGTGGGGCGTTGTCCTCAAGAGACATGTGGACCCAACGCTGCGTGCCTTGGTGGACAGCCGCGTAATGCTGCTCACCTTGACTTGTCCAAGTTGTCAACATTTTGGGTTTAAACCGAGGCAAGTGTCAACCTTGGGCTAATGGGATGAGGGGAACTTGAAAAAATCTGGGTCGAGATTGTCTAAATTTCGGAGGTGATGCTTAGCCTTTATATAGCAGTAAATGACAGCACAAGTATTATGATTGATTGATTGGGTTTAAAGGGCGCAATGCCTATAAGGCAAAATAGCGCCCGAACGATGATAGTAGAGGAGAAGCATGTGGCCATAGCAGCACCCCGAGTGGGCATAGAGGAGGCCACAACCTCATGGGAAATATAAAAAAATTAAAACGTATTCAATTACATGTACAGGTAAAATTAAAGTCAAGAATTTTAGTTATTAATATTAGTTATTTGGAACACCTAAAGGTTCCTTCTTGTAGATTGAAACAGAATCTGCATGGCGTAGTAACTTTCAAATTAGCATTCTAAGTAATCTACAGGGTGTCTCGGAAGTCACGGTCAAATGAACACGGTGGAAGGACGCATACAATAAAGCAAAAATGTCCTTAGTAACTTACGCTTGTGTGTCCAGAAATGACCCGTTTTCGAGATGCATGATTTGCCTCCTCGTGAATGTAATCCTGGGAAGCAGGCCCCTGTACTCGAAAACTGGGAGTTTATGAACCTAAGTTATTAGGGATATTTATATTTGATTGCATGAATTCGACTACCCTTTGTGGCTATTAATTATGAGACACCCTGTATACAAGATTAATTTTTGTTTCATGATGAAAATAGGTTTGAAAGAAAATTACTAATGGCTCCTTTGCACTATCGCAACAGATGATGTAAAGCTAATAATGTATCCATGTGCAAACTTTCTGGGACGTCATCATACGATTGACGTAATCAAAATGTGGTCAACTTTTGTTTGAACAAGTGCACAAGCACACACAGCTTTTTTCGTCAAGCTTAAGCTCATACATTTAGACAGCAAGAGCATTACAACATTGGTAGATTAATTATTTCAGACTGATAACTGATCATATCAAAACGGAAATATCGCCATTTTGTTACTGATACCACTCTACCTGATTGGTTGTAATGGGACCACTAACCTAAGTCATAATTGTATACTTGAGAAAGGTTGCTCCGCAATCGTCTGACAGTACATGTTTTAGCGCCACTGTTGTCGTTGTTTATGTTGCGACAGTGGTTTATCTCGTTGCTGAGCATGCGCGTTAAGTGATGAGAGCAGGTCTTTCTCCATGACTTATGGTGGATAGTCAACCTAACATTTGGCATAAGTGACATAAGAGTGTTGCTTCTCACAACGATTCTATAGAAGTGTTGTCCCTACAGTGGACCCGCTTAATGTGATCACTTTGGGCCTATGCAGCATGCATGCTACATACAAACTTAAACGTCATAAACTTCTAAGTGTTTCTCTCATCTCTGTTCTTTTTGGTGGTTTCATATTTGTCGTCTTTGGCGGTTTCTTACAATTTGTATTTATCGCCTTCGAAATTGCATTCATCAACCAGTTCTTCAATTAACTGGGTGCCTCACAAACAACCTGCAAATGTCAGATTCAGTTAGTGGGGCAGGTATCTGAATATTTCAGCCAATCAATATCGGATACTTGGGAGAATATTCTTTAAAAATGTGATATTCTTTTCATATTTGGCATCACTTTTGGCAGCTTCTCTTCCAAAACTTCTCTTTTCTTGTCTTTTTCGAATCCTCCATGAGGGAAAATGATCACAGTAACCGAACTGTTGATTACATTAAGCGATGATTTTACTGTGTATTTGTATGTAACCGTGATCACACTAAGCGGCGCCTAACTGTATTAACATTCCAACCCTTGTTATTTGAAGATGTTCTACTGGATTGGAGCATTTGCTCCAGATGACCAATTCTGGAATAATGTCAAGCAAAAAAAAACATCCGATTCAGGTGAGACGACCTTTCAACAAGGTTGGACCGGTTTCTCGACTATTTCTCAACGGTACCTCGAGATTTGAAGTGGTTTCACCAAATTTAAATTCTCTGAGTCTCCCCAAACTACCCCGCAAGGTCGGGCAAGTGGTTACCTGTCACGTTAACAAATGAGGAATGGCTACCAGCGCCCCGTGCGGGGTTTAGTACCTTGGGTACGCCCTTTCACGGACGTGGAGACATAATTTTCTAATTATTTTTGGTTTATTTCGCTCGTTTAGAAATGGAGATGGGGGCAGCGATCACTACTGTCTGGAACCAGTTGCATAAAAGCCCCTTTCGCTAAAGTGCAACTTTTTAGAAAAGTAACACGCTGATACTTTCGAAAGTATCACTTTTAGATTGTCGTAAGTGTAGCTTTCCAAGATTATAATAATAATAATTTATTTTATCCACAAATGGAAACCAGGTTGAACAGCAACACTTATACATAGCCTGATAAAATAAGCTTACAATAAATTGTATTAAAAATAAAACTCGTCATACGAAAAGTTCATGTTAGAATGAATGCCTAATTCGTTTTTAAAGGAAAAACGTCTTATATTCCATCCTGGTTATCCTAATCTCGATGAATTTCCTAAGTTCCTAACTAACTTACCAATCAAAAAGATTTGGCTTTTAAAAAAATTATCACAATCCGTAAGTAGGTACAAAAATGTAATCACCTTTACAATAAAATCAACTAAAAAACGTAATTTCATTACAAAATTTTTCCGTTTCAACATGTAAGGTTGATATAGGAGAAGATTGTAGGCATATCTTGCTTGTCACTTTTGTCGAAAAGGGCTTTAAAAGGGACACTTTTGTGAAAGGAGTTGTTTATACAACTGACTGAAACTTTAGGTTCGAAAGAAGCACTTTCAAGATTCGCTAGTGTTACTTTTCAAAGTTACTTACTAGACCATGCATCGAAAGGGTGCGGTTACAGTATATATGCAACGCACGTTCAAATCAAAAGTGCCACTTTGGCCTGTAAGTGACATTTTTGACGAAAAGTGGGTTTTATGCAACTGTAAAAGCTGATATTGGAGACGATGGCATGCATATTTTGCTCGCCACTTCGTCGAAAGGGACCTCGATCAAGAGCTCCCTATGCGTAAGGGGCTTTGAAAGTGACAATTTTGTGAAGGGAGACGTTAATGCAACTGACCGAAACTTTAAGCTTTAAAAGGGGCTCGAAAGAAGCACTTTCAAGCCTCGAGAGTATTACTTTTCAAAGTTTCGATCATCGAAAGGGGTAGTTTTGCACAACGCACGTTCAAATCGAAATTTCCACCCTTTCTTCAAACTCTGAAAGCGGCACTTTCGAGGAAAAGTGTGTTTTATGCAGCTGGCTCCTGGACGAGCAAATGCTCGTTTTTCAGTTTCTGTTTTGGCTGTCAAAGTCATTGAGTCTGGGGAATGGAATGGGATTTAAGGATTAGCAGCGAAATGGAACAGTCATCCCCGTCTCGTTTATGCAAGGGTACCGGTATCATGTTTTGATAAAGCCATCAGTTTTATTCATGATTTCTAATTATTATTCAGACCGCATGTGGCGCCTGTCTAGCGGAGCCAGATTAGGAGGGACATCAGCAGTTTTTCGGACGTGGGCGTCCATCAGCTCGCATTAAAAACGCGATTCAATCGGGGCCGCCAAAAGAATTCCCAGGCTTTTCGCTTCGGTTTTTGCGGATTTTGAAAATACGCGCTTTTTGGCGGTGGGACAGAGGCGTGACCTCATTAGCATAAACGCGGTTTTATTATCTCTGCGATATCTTCGGGACATGGATTATTTACTGGCAATGCTTTGGCGAGTTTTTCGATATTGCGACGCCGCACGGTGGGGTATTTGACTCAAAAAGCTGCAAGAATGAGTTTTAAGCTGGGAAATATTAAGTGAAAGCCAGTGAAATCGAACTTTGCAGACGTTTTTCGGCAAATGGAACGCCAGTCTAAAAATGGCAACCTTTCAATTTGCAACATTGTTCATCCAGTAAATGTGTACAATGAGTGTATGCTGCCCAAACCTGAGTAAAAATTTGGGAAAAGTGGTTTTTCTTTGGGTAACGACCCACCTCGGAATACACACGTTGACTGAAAGTGATCAATTAGTATGCACCAATGCTGTTAAAAGTCGGACATGTATTTATTAGGACGGATTATATGCATTTGGTAAAAAGAATTTCTGAGAAGCATTTTGAGTAAAGGGGGCTTTTTGATAAGGGATTTGATTGAAAGTGAATTCCTGCTGAGCAGTTTTGGGGTAAAAGAAAGGTTTTGGAAGCATTAGGGGGTCTCAATCCTAAAAATAACTTTCGCAAATTCGCAAATGCCTACCAAAACCGGATTTTCAGGTTTTGGTAACCATATGCACATGTACGCGCACATCAATTAGTCACTTTCAATTACAATTATTTTTTTAGGTTTGACACCCCCTATTGTTCTGGACTTGTCGCTCCAGTAGACTTACTGCTATTTTAGTTACGAAGTGCATCGTAGGGTTTTGTCGTAAAATCTTACTTACCATAGTTACATGTATTTCATGAAACTTCATCTTTGCTATTACATGTATTTATACACGCACTAGTGTAGGCCTACTCGTTTTCGCTCAAACCCATTTTTGGAATGTACTTGTATTAAACCTGTATGTTAATCTGTGAATGCATTCATTTTCGTTTCTTTGATTTTCAAGCCATCTTTTTAATCTTTTCATCGTGAAATTCCAATTTCGTGGGTTGTTTTTTGCAGCAGATCTCGCCTCAATTATTTACTTTATCACGAAGTACTGAGGTAATTCATATTTTTTACATTTCCACTTTTGATAGTTTGATTACGCAAATCCCATTTTCGGAAAGTATTTGTGTTAAATCTCAAGTTAGCTAGGTTGGGAAAACATTTTCACTTGTTCGCTTGGCTACTATACCTTATAGTGCGTTTTGCTGCAGGGAAATCCAATTTGTTTTTTCTTTTGCAGCAAATTCTCTTTTTTGCTGGTTATTTTTTTTGTAGCTACATGTACTTCCAATTTTTTGGATATTTTTTCGATGCATTAAATTCCTTATATTGCTGTAAACAAAGAAACCACCTGCAAATTTACTGGCAAACTCAAAACTCATAAATTCTGTCATGGAGGGAATTTTCAGATATTTCCCTTCCAATTGGCCAGCCAGTGTCGTTTATTGAGTAATTGCCAATTTGTGTAATAACAGCAATTTGGGCATATGTCCAACCGTGCATTTCGCTACTTCACTCCTAATGCCCACTTCCATCCTTCAATTTGGGCCTAATTTCGCCCCTAATGCACCCCAATGATCACAAAGGGGAATTATTTGCTTTCATTTAAGTTTTCTGAGGGGGAACCGAGTGTCTATTTGGCGGACCCACAGGTTCCCCCTTCCATCTTCATGGCTCCTAAACAATTTGTTGCAATGTGGTGTTGGGGATTTCAACCCACCTGCTTCCAGAAACCAAGAATTTAAGACACGGAGGAGCTGCTGAAGGAAGATAATTTGCCAGAAAAGTTTTACGGTTTTTGGGAGGTAATGAAACCCCCTCGGCATGACGAATTGACTATTACCACTCGTTTGGTGTACCGACCACCTAGAGAAACTCACCAGACCTCACCAACACGAAAATGCCTCATTTTTTTGCTTCAACATTCATACTCCAAACGATTAATATGGCATAACCAACTCGAATTGGTTTACCTTGCCGGTACTGGGAAACTGGGGCTGTTCTGATTTGAAAGTATGGCACCATGCTTCTGATACAACGGGGTTTTCGCCCCCACCCATAGCGAATCGTGGTGTAGTACTCTTTGATGCCCATTTCATTAGTGAACCACTTTTCCTTACATGTAAGTTTCTAGAAAATGTGTATCACGGTCTATACAGGGTGCTTAAAAACTTGGAACAGGTTTTAGGCTCCATATGTAGTCGGTTTGGTATTCATAAACACTCAATTACAATTAGTGATCATTTTGTTGGGTTCTCAACAGGGGCTTTGCTGTAGCTAAACTGTCGTTTGCTGCTCTGTGTAACTGTGTGCCATCAGAGGCGCCACTTGTTAATCTGTAGCCCAGCAGCACTAGCAGGTTGTGGTTCTTTCAAAGTTGCTGTTTACATGCAGAAATGAAAGTTAACTTGCATAAAGTCAAGCAGTTACAGTATATCAAGGTGTGGGTTTACAAGGTCTTACTTAATTGGTCACATGGTGGTAAAATGTCGCAAAGCACCCAGAATCCTCTGCTTCATACATGAACCTTAGGGGTGTGGTCTATTTGAGCTTACTAAAACCAGACACAGCATATGTGCAGACATGATACAGAAAATGTGCTAACAATTCAGTTGGTTAGGCCTACATACCCAAAATGCATCAAGGGGGCCTTGCATAGACACGTGTACATGTAAAGCACAATATTCCATGATAGATATTTTGACAGACATTCCCACTTATAAAATCCTGGTTATGATTTATGTTAAATATTTGAAATAATGTTTGCACTGCTTGAAGCTGGTGTGGAGTCTTGAAAGAAATTACCCAGAGGACTCAGTATATAATTTTGAGCACCGTTTATCACACACAGTGTTACAGTGTATTATTATGTTTGTATTTCACACGTTTTTATGGAAATACTGACATACAGGTTCTAGAAAGAATTAAGTGTTCATTGAAACCTATTCGGGGACGTTCTTAGAAAATTTGAAATTGTTGGTTGCGAATTTCACGTCTCTTACTCGTTGTAATTCAAGTTGAAAACAACTGCTGTTTTAAACAAAATAAATATATATAATAATGCTGCTAATGCTAATATAGGAAATATCTGAGATAATGCATTGGTACTATAACTTAGTGAGTTTATCCTTTTCACCTGTTTCGCACTTGTCTAAACGTTGTGTTATAAACTAAGTACCATCTGTTTCAAAGCACGTTTATCTCGTAATGCATAATTCGTGAGCATTTCTTTTTTCTTTATACGGTCATCATTAATCGGGACGAAAAAAATCTTGTGCAGTTGCTAAAGCACGAATTCAGCAAAGGCAATGAATTTCCCAATTGTTTATTGTTAAAAATTGGATTTCACGATCCAGCTGGCCTTTGTATTTGCGGTAGCTAAAGCAGTAATTTAATAACATTTCATTTAAAAAAGAACTAACGAAAAGCTCTGAGGGTGATAAACTGTACTTACAATGCTAGCAATTGGTCAACCTCTTGTTGTAAATAAAACTTACGAGCGTAATATTTCATTTATGCAGATAGGTCTCTCATCGGGTTTTTATCAAAGAGTCCAATAAATTTTACATTTTCCCACTTTCGTTTTTCTGGCGAAATGCAAATAAAAAGATAACGGCTAAAGGGAACAACATGAAACCAGGTGCATTCGGTTGAATTTAATATTATTTTTTTTTAAAGGTAGAACTTATGTTTTGAAGTTTAGACGAAGAGCTAACTGCAACGTTTCTAGATTGTGTAAAAAATTATGAGTTTCATAAGTACATCAAGGGATACTTCTTAAGGTTTAATAATATAGCTATACTCGGTAGATTTGTTTTACACACCTACCAAACAACGTACAATTGCAATCATGCCTCATGTGGGGGCGTTGTTAAATCTTTCCATAATTTCGTTTGGTTTGATCACTGCTGTAGAGTCCTTAACCCTGGGTGATAGAATCAAAACTTGCCATGTTTTAGAAGCGTGCTAAAATGACAAATTCGAACATGACCTTCTTTATATACTGAAGAGTATAGCATGACGTCATTTTAAGGCTATATTCAATATTGTACATTGGCACAAATTGTAGCGCGTGCCATGTGATTGGTTTAAACAGTATACTGTATAATGCAGTGATACAGTATCTTTTATGGCATTAATTGTTTGGACGAATTACGACGATATTTAGATAAGAGGGCAGTTCAAAAAGTAAAATAATTTATTTACTTAAAAAATAACAACTTATTAAGTTCGACGTGTATGGTGACGCTGTTTTTCCCGGAAATCAGTGTGGAAATATTGTGAAAAATTGAATGGCTGTCGGACCCATCTCAATGACAGCAAGTGCAGTGGGCGCCATTGGCTCTATGGGCAACCGAACACATTTTCAATGATGGTATGCAGAAACTTGTGGCGCGACGGGACACATGCATCAATAAGTGTGGGGATTATGTGGAAAAATAGAGTATTAAATGCTTTACAAAGTGTATATTTCTATTTTGTCGCTTAATGAGTCGTTGCTTTTTAAATAAATAAATTACCTTACTTTTTGAACTGCCCTCATATAATAGGGGGTGTTAAAACCTAAAAAATAATTGCAATTGAAATTGACTAATTGGTGTGCGTATCCACAAACGACTGGTTTTGAGGGTTTTTGGTAGCCAATTAGTATAATATTATTTATTGCTTAAGGTTTGAGTTCTAAAGTCATTTACATGATACGTGGAGAACTTTATGGCATCTTGAAAGGTTTTGGAAAAGCAAACTTTGATGTGGACACGTTTCGAGAATTTCCTCAAACTACTGCAAGATATTTTTACTCAGGAGGCACGCAACAAGGATTTAGTCACAAAAAGTCCAATGAGGATATTTTTCATTTGCTTTTAATAAGTTAGGATCCAGTTATAACAAGAGGAAGATGCCCAAACGAAAAGCTCAAATCTTGCCAAAAGAAGATTTAGCTTTGTTGGCGTTGCCACCTTTTGAAGGCTAATCACCAGGCTAATCAATTCAATTCAATTCAACTCAGTACCCTACTATCAGTAAATGAATACCATGTGGTAGGGGGGTGTAATCCATCAACCCAATTTATTCGGCATTTATTAACACCGCATTAGGGTGGACACCATCATCATTGTTAAAGTGAATTTCTCATCACAATCAGATAGTTCTTAAATAAATTGCCTAATCCAAATATTTTTGATCAACCATTTAATTAAATATGGATTTCAAAAGTGTAACAATACTAGTGGAATGCAACAGAGTGGGATCGCCCTGAGTTAGGTGTGAAAAAATACGTTTCTTTTATTTATTGATGTGTTGTTCTATTTTTTTATTTAAATTTATTTATTTATGGGGTACAATTCATGGCAACTGTGATTTATTGCCAGTCCTTGATGCATGCTGCCCCACTGTGCGATGATTTAAGATGATATAAATCCTATTTAACAGACATTCATGTGAAAAATTGCCCTTTAAATTCTCGAAATATATTGACAGCCTGCCTAAACGATTAGTTGCTGTTTCGAGGGTTAAGGGAGCTCCCACAAATAATAAATAACATTTATTCACTTATTTTTGCGCTGTGGCATTAGATAAATAAAGTTTCTTCGTTTGATGCCCACTTTATGGTCACATTCAAATTTTGCCATCACTTTCTCGCGATTTTCGAACACCCCCATGTCATTATTTTCAGACCCACAAGAAATTGATGACGTAATCATTCATCAAAAATTTTCATATTTTGTGTATAAATTAGATCAGAAATTATGAATTTTAGCTCATTAAAGTAATAATGAAGCGAATATGATGAAAAAAACTTTATTTGCAAAACAGATCCTAGTTTTTAACCCAAATTTTATAAAAGAACTATGATGACATCCTATGGTCAACTCCTCACTTCGAACAACATTGGTCATCATTTGACTGACTCTCTTTCCCCAAGATGACATAATACTATACAACTCCCATTGGAACTCCAATTTTGAAATATAATTTGTTTAAAGTAAATGCTGGCGAAATACTGGAAATACTGTAACCCTCCAGACTTAATGTTTTCCATTGGTTTTTCCATTGAAGAATCGCATTCGTTTTTGTTTCAAATAATAGCTTCGATTTCTGATGAAGATAAAGGCGAGTAATACTTGTTTCGATTTTATTTTCGAGTTTTTACTTCAGTTTGTCTCTCAAACTTTAAGAACACGAACCACTCCCCGTTTGCCAGTAATGACGGTTGCGTGCACCATCTAAGCTGAAATATCGCGATAGCCACTAGTTTCATCCTTTTTAATCTCGCATATGTAATTAAGAAACATCTCCATTATTTTTGAATACACCAAGGCCGATTTCTAGGAGTGGCTGGCTGGCGTAGGAGATATTAGCAAAGGGGAAATGCAGAACTTGCTTCAATAGCTCGACATGCATATTCAACATTTGAAATTTTTTGTTCATTTGCATGCAGATGGTGGCATACTATAAACCGATTTGAGAACTGAATAACCATTTCAGGGCATTTTATCGGAGTTATAGAGCCGATTTAGTTCTACTCTGATGTAGTGCTGCATAAGAACACTAAACATTTTCTAGGATTTCGTTATGAAATAGTCTTTAAGTGCGATGATAGGCTACTATTTTCAATTTCAAAATTATATAGAGGACGATATTAGCCTACAAAAGGTAATTTGGGGTTAGTAAACGTTTCTGTGAATTTATTTCGAAATTCAGACATGGCAAGTTTGGTGCATTGCCATACAGCTTTGCCGCATGGCAGTGCAGCCACACAATCCTCATTGAAATAAATATTATAGGTCAACCAACTCGCATGTCCCAATGTGGGGGTGTTATTCCCCAGGAGCACTGATTGATATCGAAGTCGTGAACGATGCATATAAAGTCATGCCCAGGGCCCTATTCCACAAAGATGTACAAGTTTTGTGTACAAGTTATAAATGTATAGATTAGATAATCCCAGCTCGTGGTATTGTGTTCATTCAATTACTCTAGTACTTGGATATCGAGCTTTGCTAGATAAAGGGGGGCTGCAGGCATGAAAAAGTTAAATGGCAGGCCTATTTGATACCATTCATTAATAAGGACAACGTTGAGTTACAGAATGTCTACTGTATTTGGTATCGCAAATGCCAT
>JAQGAF010002609.1:0-21532 GCA_034687865.1 Kryphioiulus occultus
TAATTTCTCAATTAAGACAGTAATAGCATAGGTTATAAGCCCTTATTCCCGCTCGAAAACGTGTTTATTTATATTGACCAGGAGTGTAAAAAATTGACGTTCGCGTCCACGTTTAACGTGTAGCTGAAACTCTCTAATAACAAATTTTGAACGTACATGTGATTGCATCATGACATTCTTTGAATTCATTTTCGTATGTCTTATAGCAGCCTGAGAGTGCCATCGACGTTAATTATGACAGATTTCCTAATTGATTGTCATACATAAATGAATGTGACCTCTTCGGTTTCTCGTAAGATTAATAAGATAAAAATGGCAGTTATTACTCTCGAGGAAATCATATGAAAAACAACAAATTTAAAAGTTTAAAGAAAAATAAATTAGGTCGTAGATATGTTTAAATTTGACATGCTTATTCACATCTTTCACTAATGCACGCCATTTTACTCTTTTTTGATTTTTATCATTCTCTTCAAATTATTGCTATCTAAGAAGCATTACAGGTGAAATTCAAAACTGCCATCTGACAAGACCCTGACCTTTTTAATATTTTTGAATGTCGTTTAATCAGAAACCCAGAAATATCAATAATCCAATACATGGACTGAAATAGAAATGTCAAATGTAATGATGTGCAAACACCAGCTATTAGAAAGTTTTTCTATAACGTTGTAATGCTGTACGCGATTTTCATTGGTAAAACAAATAAATACCCGTCATGTATTCAGAGTAAAAATGCATTTTTAAAAAAAAATTATTTGACATAATCAATTACGTATTGCATTGTTCAGCAATTGGAGTGAGGGTTATTGATTGTTTGAATAAAGATGAAAATGGGAAGCACTGATGTGGGTGCCACAGCCCCTTGAGGGCAGTTTATAAAATTACATTAAGGTGGCTTCGAATTTTTCAACACAAAATGTCCCAAAACCAAGTATATACAGTATGTGTATCTTACATTTAAGGCAAATATTTTGTAGCTTGTACGTTCGTTTAAGAAATTGGTTTTTCGTGTAATTCATAGCTGGTTGTACGCTGTTGGTTGGTGTTTTCTTGTCTGTTTTTTTATTACAGTTTTGATTAACCTTCTGACGAAGGTAAATTACTGTTCTCTTTACATGTTTAGCACTGTAAATTGTATTAGCGTAACTATTTACCTTGAAATACCAATTTCAGTGTTTGATCTAGCGTGCTGTAAACACCTATTTATTTGCAACGCTTACATTATTTGGGTTGCATTACCATTTTTAAAGTAAACAAATTTATTCGCCTG
Source organism: Kryphioiulus occultus (assembly GCA_034687865.1). NCBI lineage: Eukaryota > Metazoa > Arthropoda > Diplopoda > Julida > Julidae > Kryphioiulus > Kryphioiulus occultus. Next base: position 1,274 of record JAQGAF010002609.1, read on the forward strand.
TAAGCTTCAATGTAGACTAGGCTACGATTAATTGCACTGAACATCATACTCTGGTTTGGTAGGGTCTCATGGTCAAATTGAAATAGTACAAGTCCATTTTCATACACGATCCACTAGGTCATTATTACTCGTTTATCATAGCATTGCTGAGAAAACCTCGATATAGACTCTGCTCCAAACGTGTGCATAACATTTATATTTCAATTCATTGTCTAGAATGCAAGAATAACACCTATCAAAGCTGTCTGATTTATCCATTTTTTTGTGTTTAACCTATCCTAAACATGCCTAACAATATAATGAATGATTTAGCTGCCCCTAACCGCCAGGCAATCTCTGCTCGCATACGAGCCGTTAGAAGAATCCCACTTTCGCCATATTTCAGCATTTTCAGCATATCTTAGTAAAGGTAAAAACTATTTTATTTAGCTACACGTTGGTTATTACTATAGATGTGAATTCATAACAGCACTTTTGAATTATCATGCTTAGTTGATTAGCATTATTCGAGACACAATAATAATAACAATGGTAACTGGAATCAACTCAAGAGCTTCAAGTAGTAGGGTCGAAACTCAAGTTCAAGTCATTAATCCTAGTGAATGTGGGTACTTTATCCCAAGATGTTGATGACGCAGAACCTATCTTTGCTGATGTCAAAAGCTGGGTTGAAATGATTTCATTTGGCTGTAATCAGACTGTAATCACATTGGTGTGCGTAATACATTTTTAAAGGTGCCCTCCAGAAAATGTTTTAGCTAAATAAATCCTTCCTATGGCTTACGCTCGTTCATCATCTGGGTTTCTTATAGTCAAGCTTATCTCCATTGTGAGGCATGCATTTTTCCTATAGATGCCATGGAGCAAATTCATCACTATAGAAACGGTATCCCTTGACAACAGGCATCTTTTAGGTGGGGTTTGCCTGTCGCCTGTTGATAACGAAATATATTTTATAACATACACTGATTTATGTGGGAACATTGTCTATTTTATTCAAAATGTATATATATCGCAGACACGTAAACACGAATGTCGACTGCATGATTCTATGCACTTTAAGAGGACGATGGATTTGACCATCGGCTATCGAGAGGTGTTCCAAGAATGTTTAAAAGTGAATGGATTGGAAATATGAAAGGCCGAGACTGAGGTCAGCAGAAACATCGTGAAATGGAAGTATGCTATCCATAAATCTTGGAATGAGCACACAGATATGAAACATGGAAAAATGGGAAGCTTTTATATCGAAAAACTTGCATATTCTATTATTTTCTAGTTTAACAATGCAGCATTAATTAGTGAGCAAATGAGCACAAGCAGGATTGATTTGCCGACAGATTTCTTCTCAGAACCATTTAATTTTTTCAAACGTCCGTCTATGAAAAATGATTTGTATCACCATTCTTTCTGCTTTGCTAATGTTTATATACATTGTACATGGCTAGACTGTTCAAGCAAAGTAAACATCGCAGAGAGATTTTGTGTACATTATATCGGTCCCTATTGCTATTCGCGCAAAAGAACAACACAAAGTTGAAATAAATTGCGACCAGTGTTTATAGCCCTGATAGTCGGAGTTACACAATGAACAAAAATATTTCATGACTGATTCAGTAATAATTGTGGTGTTGGTGGTTGATTGGATGGCAGGAAGGGTCTTGGTACCGAAAATATTATCGTATGCTTATATTTTTTTAACCACGACCACGACGTCAAAGTGAGGAGGAAAATCAATATCCAATACTTGTATTCTTTATTTTTAAATGAATGCTCTGATTTTGCGTCGTTAAAATTGTTAAATTATTTTTTGACCTAAGTAAACTTTGTATGTTTTTGCTTGCTTATAAAAATGCTTTTAATGGGGTTGCTTGAAAGTGGTCGACGTCGTATAAATACTCTATCACCTTTGAGGCCTTAATTCAGTAAAGATACGTCATGCACCGCATTAGGGTAGACACCATCATCATTGCCATAATTGAGTATCTTATATAGCTAAGTTGAATTCATCAGTATTATTACATGAATAACTAACACATTTACAAATGAAGCAAACAACGTTACACATTTACGCTCCATTATCCATTGGGGACATGCTGGCATAGGTGGTGTCTAAAAATCGTGAAAAAGTGATGACATAATAATTGAACGTCCCAATTTCGAAATGTGTGACGTAGACAGGTTTCAGATACACCTACATGTATAAGAGTAGAATTCCTTGTATAAGCATCGTACTTCTCGAACAAAATGCCTCGTCGCTACTGTAAATTGGCTAGCAAGTTCACGATAACCTAATTACCCAATTACTGCTCAGGTTATGGTTAGAAAACTACGTACATTTTTCAAGTGATGCAATTGGGTTGTTAATACATGTAGGTTGAATGCAAGTACACGAGCTTTTAATTTCGCTGATCCGTGCTTTGCAGTCGTCTGAAGTAGGCGGTAATGGAATGCCCTTAGGAATCAAATGTGGTTGCACATCACGACCTTTAATGCAGCTACATGTGCTTGAAAGTCGGCGCTAATTAGGCCGTCTTACCGTAATTGAATGTGTTTAAAATGTCATTTATCCGTGGCTCGTATATGGGTTAGGCTCGATCACGCATGTTTCGACGAGACTGTTGTAGCTACGCTTAGTTGCTATTCTGAAGAGACTGAAATTCGATGACAATCATTTAAGTTCATCTTGCTCGTTTAAAATAATGCAGCTTGTATCTCGCTGTGTACACCTAAGCCTAGATTTGTTGCATGAACAACAAGCGAACTAGGGGAAATTCCCACAGGATGCTCCAAATCCCATTCTCGCATGGAAGCGGTTTTGGGGACGTCTTTAGGTCCACTGATGCTTGCAAAGTTTTTTGAGGGCAACTTTGGGATATATGCCTTTAATGTATCATTTCGTTCTATTACGGTATACATGTATATAAACATTGAATTTTCATTAAAATCGGGGATAACTAACATAACTTGTATCAAACTGCATTATTTTAAACGAGCAAGAGCTCAAATGATTGAATTGAAATGAACCTCTATGGCATTCTTGGGTGGAATAAAAGGATATAATGTTGATTCAGTGCAGGGGTATTTTGAATGGAAATTTCTTTTGAAGTTGAGCTTAACACTGGTCAGTGATTTGGTGTCATGACACTATATACCAGAAAACACGTTGAGCTTTTCCTTGTATAGACACCATTTTCGACAACGTGTGAACCAACTATTTGGAATAAAAAACTTTCGTTCCGAATTTTTTCAAAATGTGGTCCTTGTAAATCTAATTGTTTATCAAAAATTGCAATCACGGTAAGCTTTTATGATTACCCTACATGTACGAGTATAAACTAAATATTACAGTACATTAATTTAGGTAATTAACAGGGATTTTGTTGCAAAAGCTTTGGGAACCCTGGTGTATACTAGTCACAAATATTAGTCATCAGTCATAATCAAATATGGTTTTTTGAGGTGTTACAGTAAGCTTAGGGGAATAGGTTTTAACTAAACCATGACACGTTTACTCAAACGTCTGGGCGAATGAAGCAGTTAAAAAAACTAGTGGAGAACTGCCATGTTTAGCTTCGAATTAAAAAAAACCAGCGAACACACTTGTGTTTTACTAGTGAACCTGCGATGCCTGTACTTAGCAATTCTTTGGTAAACGGCTATGAATAATCCAGCGCTAAATTGGGATTTCAATGAGTAGGTCAAGTTGCCCGCTAATCTTAGTGTATTCCGCTTGGGATCACAAAGCAATATTCGATATCGCCCACTTGTTTGAAAAGCCAACACAATGGATATTTATTTCGATCGTATCTAGCTCACAAGATCTAAAAATAAGTGGCTTTCTGACGCCTGGTGATGTGCACCTGTAGCAATATGCAAACTAGGTCACAGCAGTTCTTAGCTTTACAAATTAAAGGGTCGTTCATTAGTGAAATTGACAAGCAGGTTTCTAAGGGGAGCTGGGGGACGTCAGCGGAGGCTGATCGATTGGGAGAAGAACAGCATCGTGTTCTTCTTCGTCCAATTTATATATCGATTCTAGTAATGAATAAAATAAAACGACTGATGCGCAGCAAAGGCATTTCATTTATTTTGCACTATTTCGCGGATTCGGTTCGCTTCTATAGCTCAATGCATTAAATATTGAATTCCCTATAGTCTGATAATAGCTCGTTGTGCATCGTTGTAATAAGGTAAGCATGCTGGTAGCAATAGCAATTATAGAACTTAATCGGAGAAAATACATAGCCACTCTCTTCATTCTATTGTAGCGTATGATTATGTCCATTATTGCATTCAATTGTATACACATGAATGCTGTGGCTTACATGTAAATACATTTCTTGAGTCTTCTTACTGAGCCAATATGTCTACCGTCGATGTTCTTTGCGTATTATTATCAACTTAGCGGCTCAGTATTGTTATTTTTTGACATTTTCGAATGTGCGGATGACAGTGCAACTCGCCATTGTTATAATGCGTATGCAGACTCATTAAATTGTAAGACTAGCAGCCCTATACATACAGAACAATACCACTTTTAATTGGGCAGTACGTTAAAGCAAGAGTGATTTTTGGGAAAGAGAATACTGGTAATGGTGTTTGTTCTCAAACGTTGTAATATTCATAATGGTAATGCCCCTGGAATCAGGCAATCACTGATAATTTCGGTGTCTACAGAAAAGCTTCGTTTCTTAATGGAACATTTATGATTCAACACTAACTAATAGAGATAATTTGATAAATTCCTATCTGCTGCAGTCGTGCTAAGCGTGCTTTTAAATTTTTAAATAATTTTATAATTGCAATATTTACAACATCACTGGAAACTAGTGTCGTTAATCCAAATCATCAGTGTGAAAATATGTGAATACACTGTACGAGTTCGAAGCATCCATTTTTATTTGAAATTATTCTCGAGGGGACATGCATGTACACGGTACAGCATGATAATAAATTCTTTCCAACCTTTTGAGTGGAACTAGATCCGTGGTTTCTCATTAATAACAATTTTTCTAAGGACATTTGACAAATGTCAAATCGTTGTGCCCTTAAGTTGTAAAACTGTCGTACTTACATTTTCCCCTTCGGTTACTTATTACTCTATTTTCAGCGTTATTCGCTCATGCCTGGTTGACATACAACAGTATAACGTGTTTCAGGTTTGAAAATCTACCGCTCTAGCATCCTTAAATGCTATTTATATCCATGGAGGTAGATTGTTCATTTTGAGATATACGTTTCAAGTGGGAGCACTTTCCCAATAATCGCGTTGCCGGGAATCTACTCGTCGTAATGGAAGCATTAAACTCGGGAGTCAATCAATAATGCTTACAACTTACAAGGCCAGATGATAAAAGGCAAGTTCTCTGTGCTGAATTCTGGGCTCATTATTCAGAGTCCGACAATTTTGAAATCAAATTTAAGATACGGCTTGAAAACTGCAGGCATATGCAAAAAGTTTCAGACAGCACGGTACTTTATAGTCGTAAAAATGCAGTAAATTAATTATTTACACGCTGCAGCTTACTCGGAAGAAATGTATAGCCGGCTTTTTATAAGAAAACGTGAGTTATAGCTTTTTCTTTTCTTTTTACTTTCAAAGGCAGTTAAGGTAATTCAGCAATAATTAAGCCTCGTAATGTCATGCAAAATCATGGAATGCTTTTTACGAGAAAGTAATTTGGGGGAACATTATTGCTTTCGTTATGTCCACTTGCACTTTAAATCGTTCTTAAGCTTAAATTCCTTTAGTTGAATGCCAAGTGAACATTTGGATATTATTGTGTATATGATGTGCACAATATTTCCACCTACTTGACGAGTCAACTTAGATAAGAATAATATCTATTCTAGCTGTTGGAATTAATCCTTTTTTGTATTTAAGGATTAATTTCTGATTTAACGGCCCCCTAACAACCAGGCAATCACTGCTAGTCTTCTCGTCGTTAGGAGAAGCCCCCGTTCTAATTGTGTCTGTGGCAGTGGAGGGAAGCGCAGCAGCGCATAACGTACAGCCAACCGATCTCCTGCTTATATAAAATATAAGAAATGAAAAATAAAATAATATATGCTCATCATAACGCAGCATAATAATCTCGTGTCCCATCAGACTGCCATTTTTTATAGTAAAATGTTTTCTAAAAAAAAATTTCAATACACAGGGGCATATCACATCCCCATACACTGAAATACGTTTCCAAATGAAATGGAAGCTAATGAGATTATATTTACATAAATGCAAAAAACTTTTCTCCGTGCTCAAACAGTGTATTATGGGGTGCACATCCCTCCTAGGTTAGTCCATTTTTGAAGTAGAAAATCGACAGCAGATTTGCATAACTTTTCGCCTAAAACGCTCGGCACGTCATACTTCAATTCACGCAATTTGTAAAATTGTGCCAAGCCATAAATTTAGGAATTATAACAGCATGCCCGAAAAAAATTGGGTTTCGATTACGAAACGAGTTGGCAACGACCACCGACATTTTCGGCTAAATATATGTACATGTACAATTTTTAAGATATTTCGGCTTTCTGGGAAACATTGCCCGAACAGCCGTTGCTTAAGCTTAAAATGGGGTGGAAAAGGATTTCCGCCCGTAGGATTTAATTTTCTTAGAAAAATAATCAAAGTGATTTCAAATGGATGTTTATACTAAGTCGCGCTGTGTTCCATCTACATCCAACATATTTTCATGATTTGTATATTATTGTTAGCATGCATTTCTGCGGCAACGATGCTCTAGCAATGAGGCTAAAACACGCATTCAGAGCAGCTTCCTAATGCATTTCATGAAAAACATCCCTTGGTTTACACTGAAAGAATCGCATGGAGTTTATCACTTGTCACATCCTACATTCTTCGCTTATATCTCGGAGCCAGTGCATTTTTCAACTGGATTAATACTGACTGCCACATGTATATGACTACTGTTTCTTGTAAAATACATTAACATGTAGTACGCATCAGGTTAAGAGTGCTAAATTTCACTCTGCTCTCTATCGGCAATATAGAGCCGATTCACAATGTACTACTTGCAACAGGCTTATTAATTGTTACTATAACAACAAATTAGTTACAAATTCTTAATTATTTTAAAATCTTACCTAGAAAATTACACATGTAATAGTTGCGATAAAATAGAAACAAAATTCGCAAAATTAAAAATCCACGTGCCCGAATTCTAATTCGAGCGCGTGCAAATTCGGGCACGGGCTAATATGGTTTTTCATTAGAAAGGATATTAGGCGTGTTAATACATTCCTACTGTATATCAAACACGTGATGGAAGTTCAAAACGTCAACCAGAGGGTAGAGTGAAATTTAGCACTCTTAACCTGATACGTACAATAGTTTCTGTGCACATTACTAATCAATCTTCAGAATACTTTTTCTTCTGCAATTTTATAGACACATTTAATGTGCATTCCGAGGTTTGTCATTACCCAAAGAAAAGTACTTTTACTAATTTTTGGGTAATTTACGAAGGTTTGGAAAGCAGGACTTTATTGGAATTTGTGATGACATTCTCGAACTTATCACGTTTACCAATAGTGTATAAAGCATTGCGATTGCCAAGGTTACAGGGCTGAGCGCACATTTTCACTATGCATGTATTCCATAAAATAGTTTGGACTATCCAAAACCACGTGACCGTTTCGAGAAAATAAACAGGCTGTGTTTGCAGCAGTTGTTTATTATTGCAGCTTCGAGGTCTTATAATTGTCTATATTTCCTATTTCAGGTGTCATGGAGCTTGTTGAGGTGACGCCAGGGAAAGATAAGCAAAGTCACGTTTAAACTGAGAGAAAAAAAGACAAAGCGTTGATTTACCTCTCTGGAGACGACGATATGCTGTTTAATTGTGCCGACATTTTCAAAGAAGAATGGATCAATGGCTAAGGATAGCGGATGCCTGTACCACACTTCTCTTGACAAAGCTTTGCTTGTATCAACAAAAGCCACAAACGCGTGCAGGCAATACACATCCGAGCAGCACTCGTTCATTGGAGGAAAAAGCGTGTGAACTTTACCGAAATATTGATTGATACATTTGAAAAGTTGACATTGAACATCCAGGCCGTTTCTGGAAATGACAGCAGTTAGGTTCCAATGACGATGAACATGAATGGGTACGTGAGAAGCGCCCATAATCCCCTTAAATGTTCGTCTGACGTCCTTTCGATAACACTTTAATGTGTATTTGATGCATCATTAACCTACCAATCATCCACAGCCACATCAAATGAGTATTTGATGCATCACATCCACAACCACATCAATAGGCATTTGAAGCCGAATGCAATCTGGAAGCTTAACGCCCTGAAGACCACACTGAACCTCAAGGCTGCATCCGTATGTGAAGACCATAAACTTCTTACGATAACATTTTCATGTGTATTTGATGCATATAATCCACAACCACATCAATGGACTTTTGAAACTGAATGCCATCTGGAAGCTTAGCACCCTGAAGGCCAGGCAGAACTTCATCAACATCCTGAAGATCACGCAGAACCTCAAGGCGTGCATCCGAATTGGACCATCCTAAGCCACATCGATGTTCGCAATGTTCTTATGAGTCTCGATACATCCAGAACCCTGTTTCGCAGTTCCGCCCACCATGTCCAGCACCGTCTTGTTAGACGAGACAACAAACGGTGAAGTTGCTTGCGATCCGGACTCTGCCTCTTGTCTTACAGCACCAGAAAGGCGAACGACAACGGCGCCACCGGAAGTCTCTGCCGGATGTGGCTACAATTGCTCCCGGCACATCTACGCCAAGATAAGGACCCGGCAGTGGTACGAGGACCTGACCATGGAGCAGCGGGAAGTGATCAAGACGACGTACTACCAGTCGTACGACTACATGACGGGGCTGAGGACCGCGGCCTCCTTGGGGGGGACCATCATGCTCTTCAGCCTGTTCATCCTCTACAAGATGAAGTGCAGGCACGGCAAACATCGCACCAAGAACATTGTCTTGGACGGGGCAACGGCCCTTGGGGACATTGACATCGAGAAGGATGGCGGCTACCTCCAGAACGGCAATTCTGGGCCAATGGGCGAGAAGCAACCCAGCTCTGTGGCTATGACAGCCAATAACGTGGGCAGCCGCAGAAGCTCCAGGGTGGTGTTGACACCGGAGGACTTCCAGTTCTTGACCCGTCAAGACCACCGAAGGCTCAGCGTGGCCACATCCTCCAGAAGCGAAGGCTCTCGAAGGAGCTGCGGCGCCATACCCCCCTACAGGATGGTCACTGGAGACAGGCTGCCATCCTCCTACTCCATTGCCTCTCAGCACCCAATGAGCTCGCAGCAACCGAGATTCACCACAGACCCAGATGACAGGTTTCTGGGGCCAGATCTGGCGGTGGAGCCCATCAACATCCACATCATCCAACCCACCCCCAACGTCAGCCCTTGCGGCAGCGTCAGGCGACTGTCCGAGGATGTGGTGGCGCTCAAGGGGTGCAGGAGCAAGGAGTTTTCATCCGTGTCCATCCCCCTGCTAGCCATACCCAGGCCCCAGCAGGCCAAGGCCAAGGGCAAGTCCAAAAGAAGCAGCTTCAGCAAAAGGGACAGAGCCCCAAGGGCACCCATGGCTTCCACCAGCAGTGCTTCGACTTGTGGGGACTCCAGACATGGTTCTGAAGACAGCAGCGACATGCGCTACATCGATTGCTCGGACAGTGACGCGGTGTCCTTCGGCTCTGACTCGGACGTCTTCGGGCCCCATGGGACCGAGAGGGACCCTGGAAGTCCGCCAACTCCCCCCCTGTGCCAGTCCCTCCAGGCCCCAGGCTCCAGGTCTCAGGCCAGTGGACACGCTCAAATCAATTCGGACGAGGAAAGCAGCGTCTCGGAAACTCGATGCTAGGACATCCTTTATCCGTTTCCGACCTTTCTAAGACGTAGAAGGGATGGTAGCCCTAACCTAACCGCTAGGCTTGCTGGTGCAAGGGCGAGGAAAACCGCTGAAATCTGCAACATCTGGAGCTGATAGGGATAGATGGATGCTTGCTAAGCAAGAAATGAAGAATTGAAGGCTAACACATTTGAAATTGGCAGTGATATTATGCTTTGCGCCATTGTTTATCAATGCCGGCTGGAGGCCAGAACCGTAACTGAAGGTCGTTTTTGTAAATGACTACATGTACATGTAGCTGCAAAATTTTCAAAAAATATATGCGTGGTATTGGTTGCTATTCTTGGGATACTTCGTTATGGTGCCTGCTCCAAATGTACACATAACATGTAATACGTATTTCAACTCTACGCCTGTTCCAGCTGTCAGGGTTTATCCATTTCTGCCCCTGACCGCCAGGCAATCACTGCCAGCCTGCGAGCCGTTAGGAGAATGCAAACCTATCTTTTTGTAAATTTGTCCAATTCGTCAAGGTGGTGAACAACAACCAACGTCATCCTGACGTTTTGCGACGTCATCGCCTATGCTTATCATCCTCCATGCAAAAAATAACTAAAGTTGATAAAGTTTTATAATTTTATAAACTTTATAAATACCTCTGCAAATTTATATCAAAATACGTAAAGATAACAAAAATTCAAAAGGTCATTCGCAAGTGAGATAAATTTCCTTTAATTACCTTTAATTTCCTTTAATTACCTTTAGTTATATTTTTAAATCTAGGGTGGACATTAAATAAGTGAGGAACTTAAAAATGTAAAGAATTGCTAGTATACCACTTAATCTTCATGTGAAAAAATGAGATTTGGCCATTATTAGAAAGTTTTCAAAGCGAAAATGTCCAACTAAACTTCTTGCATGGTGGTTGGCAGGCATAGGTCATGACGTCACAAAATGTCAGGATGATGGAATTTCGACTCGAAATTTTGGACAGCCTTAACTTTAAAATATAATATGTGGAATGATTTTAAAATCGAAAAACTTGAGAAACGACGTTGTAGGCTAACTTGTTCCATATTCATTTGAAAATACATGTATATTGAATATTTGGCAAAAACATCGGTGCCCAGCTAACGAGTGAAGAAAAATATTTTTTGCAGATATGCACGCTTTTATTCATTTGGGAAAACAAGGCCAACGTTAGAACCTCAATTATTTGGAAATTATCCAGCAACAACATACATGTATTTCAACAAAACGTTCAAAAACATGAAGTATCGTTGTTAGGCACATACAATTCTGAAGAAATCTTATGCTCGTTATTGGAATAATATCCAAACAATGAATTTGACAATTTCTTGATTCCAAATTTGACAACGAAACAAACTTGATTGAATTTGATCCATCGCCTTTAACTGCAAATGTCACATATATATTCTGTTGCGACCTCGGAGCACTCCCTCAATAATCCGTTAACCCACATTAAAAGACGCTGGGTCTCATGAGACGTCAGATAACTGTTTTCGAAAGCCAAGATGGCCATCGCGAGCCATTCTTTATTGTGCTGTTAGCTAATAGGCCAAACGATCCAAGTAGAAAGTCGAAAGGACTCTTCCTCCGTTATGTTGATAACCATCATAAAGTTAGACAGGTTAGAGGTTGTAAGTTTGAAAGTTAAGCTAAACGGTTTTCCTCATAAGTCTTTCTCTATGATCTTGGCGAATCCTGATTTTCCAATCGATAAAACATCGAAAACGAGAAAATGTCTTGAGGTTTTTTGACTATTTTCATGTCGACTGGTTTCTGAAACATTACTTGAATTGTTTTGTTGTTATAAACTATAAAGGGTAGTTCATGTCAAGCGGAAGAGTAGACCTAAAGTAGATAGTCCTTGCAAGAGCATATTGGTGTCATATCAATAAAATCGGCCTGAAGATCAGTTAGTTGCAATATTTCTTTCAAAAGTTGTAAACAAGTTCTGGCGGAAAACATTGATGATGACAAGATATGAATGATGTGCACATCAATTGGACTCGACTACCTACAAATATTTCAACGTTGTCGTTTCGATTTTTGTTATGTGTTTATTTGTGAGGTAATTTATCAATAGATCCATGTCGCAATGAAGCTTACGAAATTTGGTGGCGGGTGGAAATATCTAGATAGTGCCTAGCTCATGATCATCTATGACCTAACCGTATTCAGTTATACAGTTCAGTGGCATTTAATGGTGCATGTAACACTACGGTACTACAGTGTATATCGATTTGCAACATAGGCCTACGACTATTAGTTTGCTCTAGAATTATCATTTTTCAAACCTTGGTGTTCAAACCTTGAATCTCAGCCCAAGAACACGACGATACATTTGGCATTAAAATAGTTCTTTCGATAATTTATGACGAATTCAGTAGGCTTTAATGATAGTTAGTTTTATAAAGCATGCTGGACCTGTCAATTATTAATGAAGGCATGTTTCAATCCATCAGTTACAGATTTTGAGCGAACAACAATTTATCTTGGATACAGTGGTTTGGCCAAAATGATATACATATTATCACGTAAAAATGATTCACGATAAATTATGGTATGTGCTCCTCTCCACATGTGCAAAAATATATAAATTTCAACCTTTCTCATCTAGTAAACAAGAATAACGCTTGTCCTAGCTGTTGGAATTTATTTTTTTTTTTCTAGTTTATGGGTTTATCCTTACCTAACCTAACCAAACCTAAAAATTCAATTTCCTTATTTTGCCTACCCTAACTGCAGGCAAACACTGCTAGGCTACGAGTTGTTAGGAGAAGCTCACCTTCTCATTGTGTCTACGGCTACTTGTGAGCTGGGCAAATATCGAAGTTTAGCATGATTTATTTATACACGTTATATATTTTAACGGCAACTATAAAATGTAAGACGCGTGTTTACTATTTTCGACTGGCTGCCATCAATTTTGCCAAGAATGCCCCAATGTACATGTACAACATAAATTCTTAGCATTAGACATGACGCAAATGTTCAGCTAATACACGTTTTTAATTGCGCTGTGATATTTATTAATGCAATATAAATAAATATCATTGTGCGATACAGTAATATTATTACATAAAATAATAAACAAGTTGTCGAAACCTAATTTTGTCCACAATCCATAAACCCAATATTGTGGAAACCTGCTAAATAATTATTGGAACCTCTTACACTCTACATTGTTACAATATAACAGTAAAACAGTATGGCAATTAGCTGACTTAATTTGTCAGTTTTGGATAATCATGTTGAACCCTGGTATTTGGGGTTAGGTTGGATACGATCTGAATTTCTCTGATAATTTCCATGTGCATTTGGCAGCGAAATTTACCTTCAGAACTTGTACTAGTGCACGCACACTGTATCAACCCATAAGTGGATCGAGTTAATGCAATTACCTGTAGCTGCATTTATGGCCAATTTGAAGTTTGGTAGAACGTTGCGTTTCCATAGGGAATTCTACATGGAAACTAATCCTGCGCGGTGCTCAAAGCCCGAAATTCCATTTTAGATTTTGTTTTATTTGTCTTTATGTGGTACATGTGTCAAGGCTCCCATGATGTGAGCTAGGGTTCTGCACTTGATATTGATCCTTTTAAAAGCATTAACGGCAAGGCAGAACTTGGCTCGTGATGGAAAACCCAGTGCTTCTGGAGCAGGTGTGACTGACAAACATTTCTCCCTGGCAATAAGCTGTGATATTACCGCGATATTTTACAGAAATCCATAAATTTTCGTCGTATATGTGTTGCGTTTTGACAGCACGTTTTAATTGCCTGTACTTGATCAAAGCCCGAGAAAAGGCCACGTGATATTCAATACCATGGATTGAGCCCGCCCCCCCTTTTAGGATTGCCTAAAAGCGAATTTCACACAACATCTGAAATTAAAAAATAGCAGGGTTGCGAATATTTGCATATTGCTAACGTTAAATTGTGAGAAAACAATAACAATTTCCAAATTTCAAAATTCGGAAATCATCTTAAACACCAATGAATGCATAAAAAAAGTTCAATTGTGTTCTCAGACTGGCTCTCAGACTTTATCGTTAGTGCATCCAAACATTTTGAATTTTTCAAAATGAATTTTAAAAACTAGTTTGTTATCTGCGAGCTGATGAGCAACTTTATATGAGAATATTGCATGAGACAAGTGGCGCCCTCACTGAGCATAATGCACGAGGAATGTCGTAAGTTTCTCCTTTCAGTTTTGCCTAACTAAGCCACAGATGTCACTGCAAATCGATCAATTTAATATGTGGGTTAGAATGCTGGCGTGTACTTCGGTATAGAGAGTCCCTTCTCCAGCAGAGACACTGTAAGAAAGTGAGCTCCTCCTAATGGCTCATATATAGGCTGGCAGTGATTGTCTGGCGGTTGGGGCAGCTAAATTAGAAATTACATGTACATTGCTAGGTTAGTTTAGGTTAAGATAAACACAAAACATTGATACATTCCAACAGTAGCGCCTATTCTAAATACATGTACAGGTAATATGTGCATATTTGGAGCAGGCACTATATCGAAGTGCAGCAAAATGCTGAGCAAAAATGTGATCTCGTGAATTTTGCGCCAGACTGATGCATGTGATACTTAGTTTGGCTAGATTAATTGCATATTTAGCATCTAACTCTCCTAATTAATTAAGATTCCTCCAGGTGAAAAATAACTGGAAATTCTCAACACCCGTTTACTAGACAACGTCTGCACAAGCATGCCAACTCGCACAAATGCGCAATCAAGTTTATTGTTGCAGAAAAACGTGATGTTATTTGATAAAATACCGCTATACGAACGAGGCTCATTTTTCTTTTCTTTTGGCAATATTTGCTTACACTTTCATTAGATTAATGGGAGTTACACGCGAGTAGAAAACCAATTGATGTATTCAGTTTCCTGTCTGTTAGCTTGTGCCATTTCGAGATCGAACATCCTTCAACCAATACAAACACAATTTTCCATCAAATAGACGGGCAATGTATTAACATTCTGTTTTCTTTGGTGTACACTTTAGGGTCATTTGTTGTCGCGAAAAATAATTTGTCACTATAAGGTGTCAGGGTATGGCGCTTCGTAATGCCTCCCTTCCTTCATAAGAGTTAATTCAGTAAAATTAGCTGTACTAGTCATTATGTAGTTAGTTGGTACTTATGATTGTGATAGATTTCAGTTTCACAACATCCCAAGCTGTGAAGTGGGCGGTAGATATTTTATGAACATATACAATTGCGACGCAATGAAATCCTACAACGTTATTAATATTTACACGTTTATATAAAAATGTGGCATAGTTCAATGTCTCGTAATCGAGTAAAGGATTATTCCTATAAATTGCTTCCCTGAGGGTTCAAAAAGGTCATATGCAATTAAGATGTTTCACTTCCACCCACATTGTGAATATTTTATCAAGGTTATTGGTAGTACGAATGGCGGAATAAAATGCTATTTCTTGGCACGTTTTAAATGCTCGGAAGTATTTTGTCTAAAACAATAGGAGTAGCACGAAGGGGTTACAATTTCACAATGGCGACATTTTGGAGATTAATAACAATAGATTATACGTTGAGATGTCCGACGAGACAATTGTAATAAACTCGCGTACAAGGTACAGTATTTTTGTATCGTAATGAATCGTTTTTATGTGTAGACGATGATATAATGTGAAAATAAAAGTTTTGTGGTACAAATTCTCAGCAAAGGTATCTTTTATGTAGAAATACTACTATAATAACTTTCGTACAAATATTTGTAATGTTATTCTGTTCAAACGCATAGCAAGTTATCTCAGTGGAATGCAGACATTTGTGAAATTAAGATTTATTGGCAACATATTATATTTTTTGTATTGCTAGATTTTATTGGTGTAATTAGCAGTAAATCATGTTCATAGTGGTTTTCTCATTATTATTAATCACTAAAACTGCACTTAATCGTCGATCTGTTTTACCCAACACCCTATTCATATTATTATTATACGTACTGCCTATCAAATTCATGGAAATGAAAAATTGTAGGAGTTTCATGACCTTTTGTAGGTTGTTAACATTTTCTTTTGCTGAATATACAATGCCATAATCTTTTATTTGGCTGTACTTTCTTAGCATAATAAATGCGGACGGTGTAATTAAATCTCATGAATAAGGCATAATTGTAAGCATCTCAGAATAGCTTGGTTATTGATTAGAACATCAAGCTTTCTCAAGGTCGTCCCGACTGAGATGTTTACGATGGATTGACAGATAATATTGATAAACATGTTTGTCTGGCACTTTTGCAGTGATGATAACTGCAACTCTAACGCTGTGCACAGCATAGATTGATTTTTCTGAGTTGTAACATAAACAATGGCAAAACATAATTGCAGGAAGCTCCATATTATGTGACTAAAAATAATCCCCACTCATGAAGGGCGGCTCCAAACAATTACTAATGTAATTGGCAACCCCTGCAAATGTTGTATTTGAGTCATCATTTGGAGATGAAACGTCATTTAGGTTGGAAAGCAACCACTATTGCGACCGTCATGGTCACGATAAAGAAAGTGCTGACAACTGTGAATGTGTGACCAAAACCTTCACTGCTAAAATTAAAATGAGAATAAATGAAAAATTTACACAAGTAGTTGCAATTAATGTTGGCTTTCATTATTTAATTGACAAAAAATAAATCACTAAATTCAGCACAGTATTTCAAATATTTGAATAGAGTGAGAGCATCAGAATACCTTATAAAAATATGAAACAAAAACATGTTAGTAAAGTATAATTTATATCTCTGTGTATAGTAGAATAAAAACGTTATATCTCTGGAGATTCTACTTAATAAATCTATCTTCACTGGAATGGAGCATGACGTGCCCTGAAAAAAACACCAGTAAATCCCACATCAAAATAAGATGAGAACATTAACAAACTTTTCGGAAGAAAATGGTAGCTCCATTACTTTGATTCAAATACTATCCACTAAGCTTGTGTTGCGCGTTCCTCCTTAATAGCTTCAGCAAGTAATTGGAATCCCTAAAGATTAGAAAATGTATAAAGGTTAAGTAAATAAGAGAGAGAGAATAAAACTGCACTTATTTTTACAATAAGAGCGAACCTTGTCCATTTCTTCTTCACTGACAAATGAAAATGAAGCCCGAACATAGGGGGATTCACTATTATCTAAAGTGCAAAAGCGTCCTGGCAAGAAGGCGATCTAAAATTAAGTTATTTTTCCAAAAATTAGCAAATCCAGTGTGCTATCTATCACGAAGGCGAACTTCATACATGTTTATCATTGTCAAAAATTCGTTTGTACTAAAAATATGCAATGTTGCTTGGATTACAAGACTAATAAGCTTGCTTACCTTCTTAGCTACACATCTGTTAGATATCAGGTTCAGAGTATCATTAATACCCAAGACTCGAATCCACAAGAACATGCCAGCTGCAGGCACATTCCATTCAGCTAAATCTGTTAATATTCAAAGGTAAATTACTACATAATATCATTTGCATGATGGTATTACATGAACTGGTACTTTCAGTACGTGGTACTAAATTTTGTGACGAATTTAACAATGCTTATTTCCCATTAATAAAAAGTGCAATGAACAGTTTAAAGTCTATTTTTCTGTTTTGTAGAAGATAACCATAAGTGAATAAAGGATAAGACCTTTCAACCATTTCTCGGCATACTTCATCATCAGATCCCGACGAGATTCGTAAAATCGAGCAACACTGGTAAATAAAGGTAGTATACCGGTAAAGTTAATATCAAGAATGACTTCACGTGGCATAACAGTGACTGCCTTGATGCCTACATGTATATTTAATGCTTACACATTTGCATGCTTCAAATATTTCTCATATCCCCAATTTTCTAACAGCGCATGAATGATAAACTGAAAGTGACGATTGAAAAAGTCACTGTATCGTCAATGAAATGCTTATACAAGAATTGCAAACTCTCATATACCTGTGGTGCATGTGATGTGTGCACTGCAGAAACCTGCAAGTGATACACAATTCGTTGTACCAGTTCTTGAGGTCCAGTGACAAATCCTATTCGCAATCTAAAGGAATGAAAAGAGACATAGATATTTAAAAAAATACAACAGTGGTAAATTGTACAAAGTTATGACCTAAATAACATGAACAAATAATTTGGAAAAATGCACACTTAGCAACAAATAGCAATGCTCATATATGTCGTAATACTCTTACCCGCCGGAAAATACTTTTGAGAAGGAATCAAATCGAAGTACCCGACCATCCACATCTATAGACGTGAAACTAGGCAGCATTTCCTAAAAAATTCACACAAAATATAAGCAACTAAATTTATTGACGAGTTTAAACAAATGATCTTTGGGTTCATTATGAACTTAATAGGCACTATTAATACAGAAAGCTTATGACCTTTGAAAATTGAATAAAATAATATGGGTCGTCTTCAAGAATAAGAAGGTTATATTCTTGAGCAATCTAAAAAACGAGACAAGATTCTGTTTAATTTCATTATATAAAGCTTCTGAAATGCTATATGTCTTGGATTACATACTCACTTTGTATATTTCCTTTCTTCGATCAGACGAGATGGATGTTCCAACAGGGTTACTGCCATTTGGTATAACATATAAAATTTTTGGAACACCTTTTGTCTCACTTTGTAAATTCATTCCCTTCCAGGGCTTTAGAACGTCTCTAAGAGAATCTGGTTGTAGGCCATTTTGGTCTCCCTTCACTTTCAAATGTTTCACGTTAAATGGTTTGAGCTGAAATTGGAGGCATTCAAAATCACACTTGACATCATTTTCAAAATATCAATTTCAGATTTTAATTTTGCAATTGCATCTGTTACTGAGTTTATAGTTTTATGTTCAAAATTTTCATAAAACACGCATGATGCAACTTATTTAGGATACTTACAATTGATGTAGCTCCAGCATACAAGTAATCCTCTGCAATAATATATCTCCAGGACTGATCAACATTTCAAATGCCTAAATGAATGTAAAACAATAAAATTTAGAATGATAAAACCTACTTTAGTAATACTCAATGCACGTGAATAACCTTGCATAAGCCGTCTTGACTTCCTGGCGTTATCACAACTGACCAATCCCCTCTCATTGGTGGACTGTGAAGACGAGTCTGATAAATCTTCAATAATGCTATCAGTTTTGAATAGCTAAATTTAAAATTTACATTACAAACATAAAACGTAAAACATAAATTTGTAATAACACTTAAAAGTTGGTGTACCCCTCTGTTGGTCCATACTGCAATAAGCTTGATAATAAATTTCCATCGAAGGAAAGCTTACTATCATCCCTAAACAGATTAAAAGGAAGGAATTTTAAACGCATGCAAGGTTCACTTAAAATAAATAGTTGATAATCTATACTTACTTTAAAGTTACAGAGATATTCTGGAATGGATACATGCTGGTATTGGGGAATCCAGAACCAAAATTAGTAATAGGTTCTGGCGATAGCGTCACCATTTTTGCTTAAAAATATTAATGTCTTAGGTCATTTCAAGATGAAATGAGTAATTTTAAATACTGATATTTTAAAAAGTATAACACACTTATTTCTCTCAATGGACTCGCCTTCCTCTGCAATGCGAGCTCATTTAAGAAGCGCAAGTAATTCATTGTGGATAATGCTCTTTCTGGAATACGAGTATTACTCCCTGAAAAGAAATTAATATTGAGATTATTTTTATAAAGTGCTCTGGCATTTTCAACCAATTAAAAGTATGGTTGCGGGCAAAGGAAAAGATCGGTGTTTCAAACTGGATGAAACAGTTGAATAAAATTTCATTACATCGTGTAATCCTCTAGTTTCACCAAATGCAGCAAATGATATTACAAAAGTAAGAAAACTATAACCTGTCATGCAGTTAGAAAGTCTGTGATACATCAATCATCGACAACAAGTTTTGAGACTTAGAAATCATTCGTCCTTGACTATAACTGCCACTCACATGTGTGCATGGCAACAGAGGATCGACAAACAAATAATTGTGTGTTACATATATATCTTACCGTATCTCCCAGGGTTAAAATAATGCGAAAATCCAGCAAAAGAATAATTAAAAATCTTACGCTGTAGCGAACTATTGCAGGATAATTTTATTTAATAATAAAGAATTAATTAGAATATTTAATTAGAAAAAAGTTGATATTACAGACAAATTAAAAATCGCGCGTATACTAGGATCACGTGACCAAGCAGCTATTTTTCGCTTATTTACGAGAAAAGCAGAAAGCTCAAAGCAGCTAGAAAAGCGTTCTAGCATAATAGCTACATGTATAAACAGAAAAGAGATATCCTACTTGCGTAAGGCGAGATCTTCAATAACCGAATG